>CABEEJ010007772.1:0-22033 GCA_901482245.1 Timema douglasi | reverse complement strand
ATATATATATAAAAGTCTTTATAGGAGGAACCTTTCAAAACATTTTTTTTTTAAGTTTATGATAGCCAATATTGAAATTTGAAAGTAGGGTCAATATTGATCTTAGAGTTGTAAAGATTAAGATCATCTATCAAAAGAGGCAAAACACACATACACATGACTGGGCGCATGAATATAAGAAAGTGGAAAATTTAATTTTGCTGAGGTTTGATGGAAGGTGACGCAAGATAATGTTAATATTTTTGCAGTTCTTACGACTCATTTACTTTCACCAAAACAAATAAAATATTGTTTCAGCGATTCATTGGGTTTAATTATCTCCACATGGTATTATCAACAGTTCTTGAATAATTTGTCATGGGCATCGTGGAATTCGACCAAGACTTTTTATCATCATTTAAAGAGTTTATTTTCAAATGACACTGTGCTCATGACAAATATTCCAGAAATTTCTAGATTATTATGTGTAGAAAATTAAACTAAAAATATCTACTGGACTATAATATTTTATTTATTCTAGCCAAAAAAACCAATTTTATAGAAATTACAAAAATACAGTTCCTAATTTTGCGTTCCCTTGCATTGCACTTTAACTGTCAGCAAAATTTATTCCCACAACGATCCTAGTATAATTCATCTACATCAATCCTACTATAATTCTTACAAGCAAAATATAAAAAGCCAACCTTTTCGAGTAATTTCTTTTGTATCGTTGTTTTCTATCCCAGGTCTAGCCCTAGCACTTAAACATTCTTGGTAATTGTATTTTAAGCAATTTTAAGCTATACGCTAAGATGAAAATAATTAAATATTCCATGAGCATAAACTAATTAGTTAATTTAAAATCCAAGCAGTAATTCTCATGGAAAGTAATACCGCCTCGTGAGAGCGACCGTGGAATAATGACTCTTGAGTTCTGTCAAATCACTACTGGATGCATATTCTGAGGAAGAGGTAAGTGGGAAGAAATTCTTTGACTGAGAAAGGGGTGGTTAACTAGTCGAAAGAAGGGTTGGTGGCTCATATCAGCTTCGGTATCATTTGACAGTTAAAACGTTTCCTTATTCCCACTTCTTGTAATTCGTTTGCTCGCCTGCAACTCTGACACCATTGGCTGCTACGAAAATAAAATAATGAGTTAAATAAAATAAAATAGATATAATAGGGGGTTTTCTTATCCTCTTTAAAGAATAATTTAGGGGGGGGGGAAACCCTACGCCAAGCTAGAAAATTCGAACCCCCGACCTCCCTATTGCCTGCAAAACTGACTAGACAAGTTTGACACCCTCTGTAAACGTTGATTGGTTTACACACACACACACAAATAGATCGAACAAATCTGATATAGTTTCAGATCACGCTGAGTGGACAGAGCGTATCGCGCTAAAATCTTGTGATTGGTTTTGTTTTATAGCGCGTCACGTGATCACGTTTCTGCCCTTGATATTGGCAGAGCGCGTGAACCCATGACCTGTCCGCGCGGGGTGAATATTTCATCGCCTCAAAACTGCCGCGGGACACGGAAATGTTGGCCGTGACCGCCTCTTACGGCCCACAGAGCTTTATTTCCGGGGGGGGGGGTGCGGGGGAGGAGTTAAGGGGTAGTTCAGAGTTTGCTATAATTGTCTGTTCTCAATATGTTGTAAAATCAGCCGTGTAAACCTGAGAAAAATAGTCTTGAATTGAGGTATTCACTTTGGTGGGTTTTACTCGTACTTAATACATTCCAAAACGCATAGAAAAACACCGCAAAAACTTTCTTTTTTATATTAATATAGAGACATTTGCTAAAAACTCTAAAGATTTGTGAAACAAAATAGTATGCACTGCTGCAGAAATACTTTACCAAAGAGCATTAAAAATATACACTGTTACAAAAACATTGAGAAAAGAGGAACATCTCTGTCTACCAAAGAGTTTAACTTTCGAATTCAAAGTACTCCATATATATATATATATATATATATATATATATTTGCTTATAGCTCAGAAACTATTGGTTTTATATAAATATGTTTGAACTGAAAGCTTTTTATTCTCAATAGCACTACAACTTTATAACGAGAAGTTATTTCGTATCGGAAATATTTGTGAAGATATGGCAAAATTTAAATACGGTGTCTATAAAAAAATTTGATCAAAATTGTTAGAGTGGAATTTCGAGAAAATCGATTTTATCTCTTTTTGCCCTTCAGTAAACTACTCTTTGTTTTAAGGTTAGATATCTAATTCCAAAAATTCCTCGGGGAAACCTTATGAAAACCCTAAATAGGTACCAAGTTTTAGCTCTATCGGTAAAATGTAATTGACTCTTGTTTCCGTAACAGACAGACGGCATCGCAAAAAAAAAAAACTTTTTTGGTTTCAGGGGGTCATGAAACGTCGACATTTATTAAAATCTTGAGTTTAATAAATACATTTTTATTTTACGATCACGATACTTCCTCGTGCTTTGAAGGGCCTAGAGAAAGTAAATATATGAAGTGCTTGGAGAAATAATGTACTATGTCACAACGATAACAGCTATAGTTAATACTTTGCTTTTATCCAACAATTAATTTACCTGGATGCATATTAGAGCTCAGTTTAAAAGAGTTAGCGGCTATTGCATGCAGGAGATAAGGCAAGACAGATGATGGTAGCTGCATATAGGAGTCAGCCACTCTAAACAACATTAATATATTGGTTTTAATATTTTTTACTATTTTCGATTCAGGGAGTAGGGAGTGATCACCCCAATCGTCACCCTCTCCCGGATCTGTTCCGGCAATAATAATAATAAGTATTATTATTATATAGGAGCGCGCCCTTGGTAGGCCTACACCCAAATAAGATTCGAACCCTCAACTCCACGTCAAGTTTCGTTTGATGTATTAATGAGTTTCAAAGCGTAAGGTTTCTTTAATTTATATTCATTCAATTTTAAAATTAATACGGAAATTGAACACGTACAGTACAGTCAGTAAATTAAAAAACTAACCAAATAAAAGTTTTAAAATTAATTAAATTAAAAAGCGTACAACCAGAACGGATAGTAAGATGCGATGCTAAAAAATATACTGGAATAGTTATAGTACAGCATACCGTTTACTACAAAACCTGACCCCGACTATCTTAATTGACAACCACCTCTGACAAGACATCTTGTGAATGTGGGGAATGCCAGGCCTCCACCGTGGTTCGGATTACACGTTAAACTATAGGTCCTTCATTTCATCTCACAATCACCCTATCCATTACACATTAGCGTAAGTGCGTATAACCCGAACGGGTAGTAAGACGCGGTGCTAATAATAATAATAATAATAATAATTGACAACCAACCCATACGTATTCCTCCCGCCATTTACTTTGTCAGTCCACGTGGTCGTTTTTCTGGTCTTCCTTCGGCGATTTATAATTGCGTTAATTTACTTTTCCTGTTTCTTTTGTTTAAAAAAGTTCTTAATACTACGATAATAATGCATTACAATAGTGTTATTAAAGTTTTCATTTAGTGGCTAATAACTCTACCCCACATTACTCCCAATATTACTCCAAATATCCGAATTTTATATTATCCCACGAACCAACCTTTTCACCAATTAATTCGTATTACCGGCGTTCTACTGCAGTGCTTTTCAAACTGTGCTACACCATATTTATCTCAGGCAATTTTAGAATATTCTTGATTTGTGTTTCTTATTATAAAACAGCAGCAGTAATTAAGATTGCCATTTTTTTTTTCATTTTTTTTATTTCAAATATGAATAAAGAACACTTTCCAATATCCTAGCCAGAACATGTAATGTTTTACGTTTGTTTGTCACGTTTATACTTGTAAAATTTAACTGTCTTTATTGAATGTTCATGATATTAGTGTAAAAAAGTCGTGAAGGTTCCATCCAACATGTGTGTATTCTGATACAGGAGATCCTTCGGGATAAAAAGTGTGGGAGTCCCTGTTCTACCGTACCCTTTGTACGCCCTGAGAGGTAGCAAGCTAACCTTGTTTGGTTCCACTATGGTATAGCTTATAAGTTAGGGCCATAGTGTAATATGTCAAAAAAATGACTGCTACCTTTCTTGGATCCAATATGATACAGATTATAATATAGGGCCATTGTGTAATATGTCAAAGTAATACTGCTACCTTGCTTGGATCCAATATGGTGCAGATTATAATATAGGGCCATAGTGTAATACGCCAAAGTAAGACTGCTACCTTGCTTGGATCCAATATGGTGCAGATTATAATATAGGGCCATAGTGTAATATGTCAAAGTAAGACTGCTACCTTGTTTGGTTCCAATATGGTTCAGATTATAATATAGGGCCATAGTGTAATATGTCAAAGTAATACTGCTACCTTGCTTGGATCCAATATGTTGCGGCTTATAAGATAGGGCCATAGTGTAATATGTCAAAGTAAGACTGATACTCTTCAGGTTAAACGGTGTGTACTTCCTTTAGCAAACAACATTCCGTGACTATAATGTCGACTGGAACATATCCGTAATTCACATTTCCCGCCAACTTCAGACCATAACTTCACCTTCGTTGATGAGGTAAAGATCAAAGACACAAAGTAACTATATTCTTCGTGAAACTCCCTCCAACCGACCGTTACCAATCATGCAAACAAATCATGACAACCTTCCTCCAAGTGCTCTTCTGGTTCTTGATACTGACTGGCACAGCGTCTAACCTAATGACCTCCGACCACGACATAGCAGGTAAAAATACTTCGATGACAGCCAGAAAAAAAAGGCAAAAAAAGCTCCCAAATTAATCGCCATCATAAACTAGCCATCCTAACTCATTCTCTCTCTTTTTTTTTATCAGACTGGTTGGCTTTTTTTAAAAAGGAAATTGTTTCCACCATTTTCTAGTTCGAGTTTTTTTTTTGTGTATTCAAGATGGGGGAAATATTTTACCGGTGTCAGCACAAAGCTCGTGGGGATAAGTGGGGTGATGGATATTTCTCAGTCGTTTAGCTTTATTCATGTTATGAGTTGTTTTTTTGCGAAAACCAAACAATCTGGCGATAAATGATGGTCACGTGACAATACATTCTAGCAGACGTCTTAAATGGCGCATGCGCAAGCTATATAGACTCTCCTTATACTCGCGTAGTGACGCCATACAGCATCCGATGATGATTATGACGATGACAATAATAATATGTACTTACTTTCTGAATTTACAAACAAAAAATAGTTGATAAGATAATTTATACGTTAATCAACTCCATTTGATTTGTAATGCATTCGAAGAAGTAAGCCTATGACGGAATATTTTCATCAAGTTACTTTTGTGCCGCTGAACGTGGTAAGAGATAGTTTTTAATTACCATAGTATAGGCGGAAAGGCCACAAGCAAGACATCTACGTGAACTCATAGTAAATAGTTTTAAATCATATTACAATTTTGCAAACATCACACTGTATAATCCAACAAATACATACTTTTCTCTTATGTATAGGAGCCTACACAATATACGATGTTTTGATTGGATTTGATTTCCTTGTACTTTATTTATTCGAGGTATTTAACGTGCACATTCTGAACCGGCTGATTATATCAACTCACGAGAATTTCTATGAGCGAGAGTGAATGGACCTACCAATTTTTCCGGGAAGGTTATTTTCCCACACCTTCCAAGGTTATTTTATATGCCACAATCGACATGGAATTGACTTCTTTACTTCTCCTGTTAAGGAAGTTGTGCTACGGATTTTTATCGCTCGACCCCGGCTGGGTTTGAACCCACGGGTCCTGAGGCGAGAACTTTCCAAGACCAACCAGTTAGACTGTTTATTTTATTTTAGCTGCTATTTTTGTTGATCTGGACTTTCAGTAATCTTGACTTTTTTCCCCCATTTTAGTCCAGATTATCGAAGTTTTTTTCTATCCGACGTAATTATATCCTATTCTTTCTAGCGGATTAACACCGTTTATAAAAAAAAATTCATTACTTTTTTTTTAAAGTCATCAAAAGTTTTTTGATATGTTCGCAATCAAAAAAAGAGTCCCCCCCTCTACCCCTTATCCTCTCTCATTTGTGAACCCAAAACGACTTTAAGAAAAGGATCTCTTAGGTATGGCTATCTATCTTGTCGCCAAGTGGACATCTTCCCCTTGTCGTGGGTTTCCCCTTTACTCTACACAAACATGCAACCCGCATTAAATTCTCACCGCTCCGAGGCCCGTTTCGTGTCGCAATCTTCTCCATTAGCCTGGATAATGTCACCTGTAAGGCTCAAGTGATGATCGGGAGATATTGTGTGGGATTCACGCACGAGTGTTTAAACTTTGCTTAGTATCAAGTGAACAGATGACACTTGTGGTGTTTTATCAAGTGTATTTAACGCTCACTTAGCGAACCGACTGTCGTGTGTATTGTTGTTGAATGTGTGGGTTGAGCACAAACTTATTATTGACTACAATTTAATTATTGTAGTCGTGTAAGTCGTATAACAAAATATATTAACTCGAGTGAATAGTAGAGTGATTTAATAGGACAAACTTCGAGCATCAAAATAAAACTTCATTTGAAACGGGAGATTCAAACATTCAACCTCCCCTTCACCGGAAAATTAAACGAGACGAGACTGACGCCTTTTTCTGCGTGACTACCGTTACACGTAACCAGGGGTGGCCCAAAGGATTTCGTGCGCCCTAGGAAAGACTTGAAATTTTCGCCACAGCCGTAACTTATTCTCTACCGTACGTTCGTAACCCTTCCTACCAACAAGATTACCTATTGCCGCCCATTCGTGATTCATATCAAATATTTATTTGCTTGCTGTATATTATTATGATGTTTTTAATGTGTTGATAACAATACAGTGAGAGTATAACCTGATCAGGTAGTAAGACGTGGTTCATAAAAAACAAAAAATACGGTCGTTTTTTTGTCTGTCATTACTACAAATAAAATAGAATAATTATAGTAATATATAGTATAATTCACAACGCAAAATAGAAATAATAGGGCGCTAAGATACTGGGAAAAAAGTACTGTTTACTAAAACAAAATATAAATAAAAAAATATTGAAAGGGGGAAAAATATTTTCAGCGCTAGGCAAATATCCTAGATGTTTTAAAACTGGAGTGTTTCAGTTAAGGCTATAATTAGAACCAACGTGACTCAATTTAATATTAATATGGCACTAATATTTAGGGTTCTAATTCAATGGAAGACTATTCGTTTTAGACACCAATTGATGCTAACTATGCAAGATTGGACAGTAATCATTTAAAAGGACAAACGGGACGCTGGAGAGTCTAATAAAACATATTCAAAACTTGAAATATAGATTACGTGGGCCGAAATAGAGCCGACAAGATCTATACATTTTGAAAATTTGATTGACTTGTTAGCAGAATCCAAAAGTCTGAAAAAAAACAATTTTTTATTATTCTAGTTAAATTATTATAATAATTATTTTTACTGACCCGGATACATTTTTAGAAATAACTAAAATCAGTACACGTTCAATTTATATATTTCAGTTTGTAAAAAAAAAAAATTATAAATTCTAGTACGTGTAAAATTTACTTGCAAACCACTGAAAAAATATATCATAATAACACAATTATAGCATTTACAACTTAGATAATGAACGCTGAAATCAGCAGCAATAATGTAATGTAAAAACTACACAAACACTCGTTCACTACAAAAATGTCATGAGCAATAATATAAGATACCAGTACCAGGCCACCATTTTACATCTCATTTAATATGTTCTGAAACATCCTTTCTTTTCTTCCTTTTCTCTTAATATTTTCGCAAGCTTTTAATTCAATTTCAAAGTGATGCGCTTACGAAGCGACCTCAAATGTCATAAAACACTAACTAGGATTACTTTGTTAATCAATTTTGTTCTTAAAAGTATATTTTTAATTTTTGATAATGTTATTCCTTTATTGATAAAAAATTAAAAGATTGTTTAGTTTAAATATTTCTTCAACTCTTGCATAATTTTACATACACACATACATACATATATACATACATGCACTCATACATACATACATACATACATACATGCATGCACTCATACATACATACATACATACATATATACATTCGTATATACATACATACATACATACATATATACATTCGTATATACATACACACATACATACATACATATATACATACATATTATATACATTCGTATATACATACATACATATTATATACATTCGTATATACATACATACATACACACATACATACATATATACATACACACATACATACATACATATATACATACACACATACATATATACATACACACATACATACATACATTCGTACGTACATACATACATACATACATACATACATACACACATAATCACGCCATTCCGTTACAGAGTAGGAAAGAAACTGTGCATATAGCTCAAAAAACAACTCCATACTTAATCCTCACTAACTTTCTCCACACTTCCCTATCCTAACATACTCCCTTCGCTTCAACAACATCCTTTCTACACTTAAAAAATATGTTGGAATGCACCCTCAGGACCTTTGTGCCCTAGCAACCATCTCAGCTACTACTGGAGTATGACGTAAACGGGCTGTAAGACACGTTGCTAAAAAAAAACTTCATAAAGATTTAACAAGTCCCGGAATTTAGAAGTTCATCTCTTGAAAGGTCCAATAAAAACATTTTGTTTGTCTTTTCATTTCTAGATACCAAACGTAGAATTCCTGTGAATCCCCCATAAAGTGAGATTCACACTCACATGACGGTGCGCCGACTGTGTCGTGTTGCGAACAATCTCGAACAGTTCATTCCCAGATGAACTACCCTTGTAAGACCACGGTGTTAGACGAGAAATATTTTTAATTAAGAGAAAAATTTATCAGATTTTAGTTCAGCCTTTACAGATATTCAAGAACTATTGAGGCCACCATGTGAAGAAAATTTATGTTTTTACTAAAGTAGTATTTTATTTATTTTGACAACAAAATAAGTTTTGTTATAAAAACTGCAAAAAGACTGCCCTTAGCTAGCCTTCCCTACTGCCCACCTTAAATGGAGACTCAAAGGGATAACCTTAGCAGCGCAGAGGGCTGATAGGATCTGTAGTCCGTTCTCAAAGCCGATCAAACCTTTCAACAGGATCTAATTCTCTCTCTACTTGCCCATCTCTTAAAACCTCCATCTTCTTTCTGCGTTTATCTGAAAACATCGCTCCAGAGGGCAAAGGTCAACCCTTGCTTTTTACAGCTGATAAGATACGTCCTCCAATCCTCACGTGAGAGGCGGAATCTTTAAGGGATGGACCTGATCGATTTGATTTTGTCCTGCGCTGTTAGTGCTTAAGGTGGGAGTGTATGGAGAGCGAGTTAAAGTAAGTAAGGGTGTCCTGTGATCAATTTTATTTTTTCTAATTTAAAAAAGTTTCCCATCAAACGCTACTATACCTATGGCAGATGTTCAAGAGATGTTGAGATCGCCATGTGTAGAAAATTAAATTCTACGTTTCTACTATTATTATTATTAATAGCACCGCGTCTTACTACCCGTTCGGGTTATACGCACTTACGCTAATGTGTAATGGTAGGGTGATTGTGAGATGAAATGAAGGACCTACAGTTTAACGTGGAATCCGAACCACGGTGGAGGCCTGGCATTCCACACATTCACAAGTTATGATTAATACACGTCTTGTCAGAGGTGAAGGAAGGGTTTGGTAATCAGATAAATCTTTGCCGGGACCGAGGATTGAACCCCGGCCGCCAGCACAGAAGTCTGACACCTTACCCCTAGACCACCAGGTCTCCCTACGTTTCTACTAAAGCAACACTTTATTTATTTAGCAGGTAAAAGTTTTTTGGTACAAAAACTGCAAAAATACTGCTCTTAATACGCCCCTACCATCCCACATTAAAGTTCTAGAATACATACATGCCAGAAACCTTGTGACTTTATAACGTTCGTGGACAGAGCTATATTTCAGTAGGAGAACAAACAGGTGAAGAGGAAAATATGATATCATTACAATTTGTGTTTTCATCCCCCCCAATTAAGAGTGTGCACCACATGCCAATCAACCTGTGATACAGTCGGCTAGAAATTGTAAATTTACACGAACACTTTTGCACGTGGATCATTTCTGATTAAACATTAATCTAAATAAAGAGTCAATAGAAGTTCCTAATACAAAACATTGTTGAAATATTAAATGGTATTTGGATAAAAACTGCAATGATAAGGCTATTTTTGAACATTTAAAAGTGGCTTCACAGATAATCAGTGTGCACAAATCTTAATCATGTCGTAATAGGGACATACTGTAGCTATTAACAAGAAACTGTGTCGCTCTGTGCCCTAGCGTCACCGCAAAAAATGTCTAGTAATCATTCAAATGCGGATGCACTGCACACATTTCTGGCATATCGTAGGTCGTTTTTCTCTTACCTTTTACTCCAATACCTCGCGCTCGCACACACAAACGCAAATGCTAGCCGGGAGCTGAGTTGGGCCGTCTATGATGAACGCTTTTAAATGACAGCGTTTTAATCACATATATCCATTCTACGCTCCTATATCAGTTGCCTTTCGTTTCCTGGGCATTTAGCCCTTGATTGTCAACAGAAACTTGGCGATTTTTTTAAAAACTTCATAGTGAAAAATATGCACTATTAAACTAATTTTATGAGTCTACATAATTAAAGACCAAGCTCATGTAGTGTTGAAGGTCTTATCAATATTTAACTTAAGTAAAATATCTGATGTACAATGTCTCAGATACTTAGGTAGTCCTCTTATGAATATTAAAAACTAAAGGAATGTGTCAAAAATATGTATTTAAAAAAAAAGTACTTTATTGAACATCTTCCTGATAAGAGTATTTCAAACTACAAACTAGGATATTGAAACAAGCATTAGTGGGTGGGCAAGAGGACTACAAGTTAAGCTCTTCTAGTTTGTCACTGTCAGCTATGGGAAGGTCGTGGCTTGAATCCACGTTGAGTGTACTGGAGGGTGGTTTTCTTTAAATGGTTTATCCAATCTTCCTCCACGCAAATGCGGGTGTATTTCCTCTAAATTCAACCTTATTCATTTCTAACCCATTAGTGTGAATAAGCGTTCAGCCCAAATGGGTAGTAAGACGAGATACAGACAAAAAACATTAATATAGGTAAACTTTTATAAATTTTTTTCATCGGCGCAATTTAAGGCCGATTCACACAGAACGCTAAGCTAAGATTTGCTCTGCTAACTCTTCGAAAAATAGCGGAGCATGTATTTAAATAAGTCGGGTCACACAGAAAGCTAAGCTAAGCCTTGCTACACCACGCTGTTTTTACGATTTTTCCATCTTCCATCTTGATCCATCTTACGTTGCGCATGCGCAAAACGCAACTTGGGCTCCGTGTTAAACAGACTCTGTGCTGGTTTGGTGAAAATAACTAAAGAAGTGTTGAAGTTTTGTTTTCAGTTTGTTTCGCGTGTATTTAAGTAATATTATATTTAGCTTTTATATTTAATAAAAGTGTTTATATTAAAATGGAAGCGTTAATTGAACAAGTCAAACTTCCAACTCCTAAATTTTCTTCATCTTTCAAAACAGGTGCTAAAAGCAGCATGATTTCTTCCTCAATACTATCACCTGAACTTAAACAAGACAATTGGGAGAACGCCATCATAACTAAACTTCACTGGAGTAGACCAGAATAAAAAAAGGAATTCTGGAGTGAAAAGAGGGACCATTGCTTAGCTTAACTTAGCAATGAGTATGAAACCAAATTGACAAAGTCTTAGCAGAGGACAGCAAAGCACAGAATATCTTAGCATTCGGTGTGTATCGGCCTTTATAGTTATTTTGTGGCAAAAGAGGACCCTAAAAATTACATTGCCTGAGGTCTCTAGAATTATTAGGGTGACCCCGTGCTTAAAAAAAAACCGTTGTATTATTTGATTGAATTCAACTTCAGGAGAGAATGAAAATATCGGGCAATGCAAGGTGTCTTAGTATCAGTTTGGGCTGTACGCGCATATACCTCTTTCTTTATATAAATCCGGCTCGCTCGAGCTATACATAGTAAAAGTATCATAATCCGTTACCTAATTCTTCGGCAGAACCGGTAGTCTGGCATGCATAGCCTTCACAACTCTTCCCCTCGTCTTTTTTTTTTCACACCAGCACCATTCGTCCTCCGGTCAGTCTTTGTTTACATTTGTAATATTTTGTGTTGTTCTGTATTAGCTTGTTCGTAAATGTGTATCTTGCATTAAAAATCCGGCATCACCGTAGTCATGAACGTGCCGGATTTTCTGACTTTCACTGTGTGTGTGTGTGTGTGTATATATATAAATACACATACACAGTTTGTACAGTAACATGTGGGACCCACTTCAGTGGTGAACAAGAGACCACAAAAATAATAGCATCATAAGAAGTTCTCAAAATGGTCAACCTTGGCCTGAATGCAATGCAATGTATTTTTGAAAGAGTGCGGCATTCTACGACATGAAGACTTAAACTAAATATATCCACTGAAGCCATATTTTATTTATCTTGCCTCCCTTGCACCGCCTTACCTCCTGGTGGTAGTGGTGACATGGGCAACGATATACTGGCTGGCAAGGCAGTCTCTAGAGTAGGGATACTGGTTTCTAGGGATAGTATAAGCGTGCTCATGGTAGGACTGATCAACGGTTATACTTGTGGTATACTGGCTAAAATATGCCAATGCCTGTGATCTTGTCTACTCTAAACTAATTACTAAAATAAACTGTACAATATTAACCTCTGATGACCAAAGCTCTAATAAGCAGCTTAGATTAAAACTGAAGTCCTCTTGACAAGCTGGCGAGAATATGGACTATTGTAATGTGAAATGTAAGAGGAGTGTGTGGTAAAACGAATGTACTGTTAGAGGAAATAATTGGAAGAAAAAGTGATATTCTGTGTTTATGTGAAACCAAGCGGAAAGGGAAATCTGTTTTGATGACAAGTGATGATAGCCTGGCACTGTGGTCAGGTGTAGAGGAATGGGTTAGGGGAAGTCAAGGAATAGGATTAATCCAGTCCAAAATCTAAGCTGTTTGTGAGAAGGTTGGTGTCATCTAGATTTCAATGGGTACGTATGAAAATAGGCATTAGGAGATTTAAGTTAGTTGCTGGTTATGCTTCGGTGGAGGGTGAAGACGAGAATGTGAGAGCGAAGTTTTGGAATGAGCTCAATGAATTCTTGAATGCGTGCTAGCCGAGTGAAAGCATTATCTTGTTAGGGGATGTGAATGGATGGAGAGAATTCAGAGAAAGTGTAAAGAAGGTATGGTCATGTAAGGGTAAACGAAAATGGTAATTAATTAGTCTGTGTTTATAAAAAGGTTTATTTGTGCTAAACAACACATGATTTAAGCACACAAATTCACTTGTATGCATGACAAAGGGGTGATTCAAGGACAATGATTGACTTCTTGGTGTATGATAAGAGACTTAGAAGTTTAGTAAAAAATATTATAGATCTGAGTGGAGCTGAATGTAGAACGGATCACTTCATAATGATCTTATTATTTGAATTAGGAAGGAATTTTGTGAGGAAGCAGCTCAATAGCATTAAGCAAGTAAGAATGAAAGTGGAAATGTTGCAGGATAAAAGTGGGAAAGTGCAATATGAATGCAATATGGGTGAAAAATTAAATTTACAAGCGCATGAAAGGAAAGTCTAAATAAATGGAATGATATGTAAAGTACTTGGAACAGAATAAAAGAGGCTGTAGTTGAGGGCATAAAAAATGTGTGTGGATATGTGTGGTGATAAACTTAAAAAGTGGTGCATGGTGAAATTAACAGGTGAAAGAAGCTGTGAGAGAAAATAGAAGCATACAAACGAATGATTTCTGTGAAGAGTGAAACAGAGCGTAAGAGGTTGTGTGACATGTACAAAGAGAAAAATATGTCTGCAAAGAAAGTAGTAAAGTATAGTAGAGAGTAAATTAGATTAAAAGAAGGAGAATAACGCAGAATAAGTTTGAAGGAAATAAGAAGCTGTTCTGGAAGTGGGTAAAGGGAACTAAACAATAAGTTCAATGAAATACCTATGGCATTCAGAATGAACATTGTGAGATTATTTGGGATGCAAACAGTATTAGAGAGCGATGATGGGAGTATTTTGAGCAATTGTATGTTGATAACATAGAGGAAGAATCAGAAAATAGGGAACATGTTATGTAAAGTAAAAGAACAACCAGGCTGAGGTGTTAAAATCAATGAAAGTGGTTAAAGAATGGCAAAACTGCTGGCGTAGATGGTATCACAAGTGAAATGTTTAAGTGTAAGGGTATGGTACTGTTTGCAAGATTGCGTGAGTTTTTCAATGTGTGTGATGGGATTTAGAATGTTCCTAATGACTGGAAGAATGCTATCACTGTTACTTTGTGCAAAGGCAGTAAGGGTGAATAAAATAATTATAGGGCAATTAATTAATTGTTGAGTATTCCAGGTAAAGTTTTTGGGGTAGGTTTTAATATAGAAGATGAGTGAACAAACTGTGGACAAGAGTCGGTATATGCAATGTGATTTCATGCCAGGGAGAGGTTGCATGAACCAGATATTTTAGTTGCAACAAGTGATTAATAAAGGTATGGCAGTAAGGAAGAAAGTTTATTGTGAATTCGTTTATCTGGAAAAAGCGTGCGATCGGGTGAATAAGTATATGTGTTGGAATGTTTTAAGAAAGTGTGGTGTGGATGCATGGTTAGTAAATGCAATTATAGTGGTGTATCATGAAAGTAAATCGTGCATTAGGGTGGATGGAGCTTTAAGCTAATGGTTCGACATTGAACAGAGTGCTAGACAAGGTTGTGTTATCTCCCTATGGCTGTTTAATGCACTCATGGATAAATGTATGAGAGATGATTGTATATGAGGACGTGGTTGAAGTACAAATGAACAATGTGAATGTAAGAGTTCTTTTATATGAAGATGATGCCGTATTAATGGCTGAGGATGAAAGTGACTTGTAGAATGCATTAAATCTTTTGAGTGTTTGATAAGGAAGGACCAAGAAATGATTATCAGCTTAGTATAAATGGAAAATTGTTAGACCAGGTGAATGATTTTGTGTACCTTGCAGAATGTTCTATAAAAATGGAAGGATAGATGGTGAAATCGACAGACGGGTGAATGCATCTTGGAGATTAGTTGGATGCATGTGGACTATTGCAAAGAATGAAGTAGTACCGAAAAATACAGAGATGGCAGTATATAAAAGTGTGTCAACGCCAACATTTTTTTGGGGGGTGTGGAGGGTTTTCCAGCATAACCACAAGAGCAGAGTGAATGCGGCTGTAATGAGACATCTAATTAGTTTATTTGGAAAAACTCATAGTTGGTAATGAATGGGTGCTGAAGGATTGCGATTTGAAAGGGAGTCCAATAGGTCGATGGGAAACAAGTGTCTTATGTTGGTTTGGGCGTGTCGAGAGGATGAGTGTGGATTGAGTCACGAAAATACAATGGAAGTGTGTGTTGATCAAAATGAAGAGGTAGGCCATGTAAGACATGGTTAATTGTTGTAGACGAATTTGTGAAAAGAGGAACATTACGATTTTTAATAATAAACTAATATGTATGACTCGGTGTATGGATGTTTTTGAAGCGAAGTGAATCTGAAAGGATAGGGAATTGCGGAGAAAGTTAGTGAGGATGGATTAAGTATGGTCTTGTTTTTATAGCTTTATGTACAGTTTGTTGCCTACCTCATAAGGGAATGGTGTGATTAGATTATGTATGTATGTATGTATGTATGTATGTATGTATGTATGTATGTATGTATGTATGTATGTATGTATGTATGTATGTATGTAAAAAAGTTGTGTTATAAAAAATTCAAAATACTGACCTTAACTCACGTTTCCTTCCATCTCATCTTAACTTGGCAAATTTATGACGGACATTGTTTTCTTATGCCTTACCCTGCTCTGTAATACTTCTTAAGGTCCGAGCTACCCTTTATTACTATTTATATTCTCAAAACTGAAATTCCGTTAGGTTTAGGCTCAGATAATTACATTTTTCATCCTCGAAACATTTTGAAGGAAGAAGAAAACTTCTATACATTATGAGCATATTTGAAATATTTCTCCAAATATAAACATTTTCAGCGTACAATCATTTTTAGAACATTTACTAAACCTTAACACCGACTAATGATTGGTTTTCATCAATGTAAGCTTAGATAAACTCAGAAATGTCTGCATAAAATGAAGGGTACAGGGGAAAAGGGGGGAATCCAAAGTGTGTTAGTGCTGCCATCTGTTAGACAATAATGATAGCTTTATAACGCACTTTAGATTATGGTTAAAAGAGGTATGTCATTTTTAAATTAATTATAAAAATGTATTTGTTTGGGTCCTTATGGGGCTTAGAATATATAAGTTGTCCTGACAACTGTGTGTATTGTGACTTTCCCCCTTTTCACCTTTTACCCTTCAAATAATAATGCATTGACTGCCAATGTATAGTGTGCATAGCTCTTTTCTCTATCTAAACCTTTCCTCTTATCTAGATGCTTTTAATGGATCATTTAAAAACTACTCTTAAAGGATAATTTGAAAATTAAAGGTATTTTAATGTGACAACAAAAACTTTATCTTCGACTTCAGCTTCGTCTTTGATTTGCTTCGCATTTAAAAGGCGACCTTTAAACGCCCTTATTCTTTTAAATTATTTTAGCACTGCGTCTTACTAACTGTTCTGACAATACGCATATATAGTAATCGCGCCAGTGCGTTAAGGATGAGGAAGGCTGAATTTAGAGGAACTGTACCTGCACTCGCTTGAAATGAGAGTGGAAAATCATTTTTTTTTAAACCTTCAGTACCTTCGATTGGGATTTGAATCTCGATATCCCCGTGATTGGCAGTCCAGGCATGTTTAACGTTGTCTTTATTTTTTAAACTCTATTTTATTGTCCATGTTCATAGAAACCAGCTTTAAATCAGCCTAAAACCCCAATCACTGTTTCTCTCGGTAAAAGAAAACGACATAATGAAGGAGATTGGTGTGACGTTGAAAAAAAAAATCTTATTAATTCTTCTTTTTTTTTCGTTGATCCAATATTTTTTATAAATTCATGATTTTAACTTGATAACATTTTCTAAAAAGAGCATTACTTGCAATCTGAATTGAAATATGAAATGCACAACATATTATATTATTTATGAAAGGGTGAATTATTAAGGAGATTAATTTAAAGTTTTATAATTGAAATTGCAACTATAAAATGGAATATGGCTTTAACTTTGTTTTTTGTGACATTATATTTTGTACATGTTTAATATGTTTATGTCTTACATACAGACAAGTATTCTTTTATTTATGGTATTTAAGGTTAGTGTTTAGGGAACGTGAGAAAAAGGCAATGTTTTTGAAATGTTTATAGCAAAACATATTTTTGGCCAAAATAAATAAAATATTGCTTCAGTAGAAACATAGAGTATAATTTTCTTCACATGGTGATATCAACAGTTGGTGAATATCTGTCATGAGCATAGGGACATTAATTAAGACATTTTTTAAATGAAGAGAAAAAAATGTTAGGAAATTCCAGGATACTCTTGAAAGATATTCAACTACTGTTGATATCACCATATGGAGAAAATTAATCTCTATGATTTTTAAAAAAAGTTTTACAATATAAACTGAAAGAGCAATTCCCTTTATCGTGTCACCTACACTCTAACCTTAACGTGTACTTTCTAAACGCACTGACTATAAACTACCTGCATGCGAATTTACTGATTAACCTAGTACTAGAATAAATAGGAAACCCGGGCCGACAATTCACTAATGATACATTTTAGACCATGCCAAAAATCGAGCCCTAAGCCCTTTGTTTTTTTAGGTACACGCAATCTATAACTATTAATCATTAGAGTCGTACACAGATGAGAATTGGCTCTAATTCAACTTTCTTGCTTATCCAAGTCATAGGCTTTGTATAGTAGGTTTATTGTAGGGAAAAACTTTTAGAAAATGCAAGCATATTTTTTTGCTGTCAATCTTGCTAGCGTTTAGTGTATTATTAGTATTATTTTATATATAATACTATATATATTGATAATATTTTAAGTGACAAATGTGGATAACATAGCTTGACGTATAAATATGTTAAAATAGATCGAGTAGCTTTTATATCTGTCAGAGAAAGCCCTTCCTATTAAAATTCGAATGTAACAGTTAAATATAACCAGATTGACTTAAGAAGAACCTGATCCATTACTTTAGAAAGATAATAACTATACTTTAATGTATTCATACGTCAAGCTACGTGCTCTAAAACTGACCCGTCCGACAGCTGATACTGCCAATCTTTAAAACTGTAAGACCTTGCGTCAATGCTGAATAGTCTACTTTTTATTTTTTACGTCTGCAAAAGTTTATTTCTATGGCAATCCGACTATACGCCGCTGGTAACAAGGGTTGTAATAAAAACTATAATAATAATAATAATGCTAATTATATTAATATTCATTTGAAGCTGTGTAATTAGGGGATTCCAGGTGTTATGCATTGGCTCCCGATACTAATGACGGTCATTAAAATCCCTACTACCGTGCCTCCCATAACGCCAATGCTCGTTACGGGGTTCAATAAAATAAAATAAGAGCGGGAATGGACCCTTGATTTCAGACTGTGCTAACTTATGACACGGTTAATGCGCTACAAATACCGAGCTGCAGTTATTCGTACTTGTGAGATAATAGATCACATAGAGCGGGAAGAATTTTTTTTTTAACTACTCTCAAAATAAGGTTTTATTAAGAAAGGGAATCATATCAGTGGGCACGCGGGCCGAAGCGCTACTTTATTCTTGTTGTTGTTTTTTTGTTGGTGACGGCGGAGTTGGTGCTCAAACCCCCACCAAGTATTCCTATGCTATTTTTTTTCCTAAGGGAACTTTCACTCTTCCACCACGTAAATGTGGCTACATTTCCTCCCTACACCTTTAACGTTAATATGCAGAGGTTAGTTAGTCTGAACAAGTAGTAAGAGGTGTTGCTAATAAATTGCCTCATAGCCACAACAACTAATTTAAAAAAAATATATTTTTGTTCAAGACAAGGTCATTAATAAATCTAGGTCAAGCCGAGTGAGTTCACCTGAGTTTCTTAGAGCCTTGTTTAAAATGAACAAGAGCTGGCTCAAATCTCCCTTTTCTCAAATTCGAATCATTTCATTTACCTTTGATTCCCCGAATATCTAGTTTTAATTTCAAATCTTACAAAAAATGATAAACATAGCAGGTCTCAACTTTCCCACGTTGACATGATTTCTTATTTTCTTCCATTTCAATGTTGTTCACATTAACGGTAAACTACGAATCTGGGGGTCTGGTTGCTAGGATTTTTTCCCTTATAGTGATATTGGGCTAAGCCTCGAGTAAGCGCGGGTGTGCGACTAGGCATTTAACACTTCGAGTCGAGTTCGAATCTAGTTTGAAGAAAAACGAGTTTTTTTTCGAGTTCGAGTAATATAAATAAAGCAATATTAATATTAGAATTATTTAAAGTTGAACTTTTATAATAGATCAATTTATATATCATAAATACAGACAATCTATTTATAATGAAAAAAATTTGGAGGACAAATTATAGCTGATTTTAAAAAATAATAAAAAAGAGGAAATATTGAGGAAATTAATTTGCTTACCTATAAATAGAATAAAATGAATTAAAGTAAGGATTTTCCAGGAAAAAATCAAGTTCTGAGCACACACAATTTTTGAATCTTGTAAAAATCTTCAAGCCGAGTTTAAGCATCTTTTAAAACTTGACTTGAACTCGAATTTTCGATTACTCACACACCAATAATTATAAATTACTTTAAATATTCTTTTTTTTATTTGAAATTTTGGTAAAATAATTATTTTCTTTTAAAAATCTTGAGTATTGAATTTTTTCGAATCCTTAAAGTATCAAATACTCTTAAGGATTCGAAGACTTTGTCCCAAAATTGAACACATCACTCCATGAATCCATATATGATGAACCAGGACAGGTTTCACCGGTGTACTGAGGTAGTACCTGCTTGTAGCTTCACCTAATGGTACAGGACGAGCAGAGTGTGTCACTTACTGAGACGGTATTCGCCTGGATATGGTGTGGTGAACACCCCTTTCTCAAAATTATGAATGTTATTGAGTAACCATCTAATTCAGACAGGAAGGAACTTTAATTTTTTACAGTTATAAAAGTTACTAAAACAGTATTCATTCGTTAAGTTTTTTTTTACAGTTATAAAAGTTACTAAAACAGTATTCATTCGTTAAGTCATGTTATCTGCAACGGTCACTTTTAATATACATTATCAATACATATAAAATAACAATATTAATATAGTAAATTGTTATAAATTTTAAACACCAACAAAATTTGTATTTTCTAAAAAATGTCCTTATCAGAATCCACCTGTGTTCTGTGCGGGTTGCGTGTTCTTGGCGGGAAAGGGGTGTTGTAGTGCAGGCCGGGTAGTCGAGAGAGGGGTGAAGGAGGTTGGGGCGGGGGGGAGAGAGGGGAGGATGCATGATAGGGGGAAGCGAGAGGAATCATTGATCGAGTCCTCGTTGCGCAGGGGTCTGTGGTCCAAAACTGCTCCGTGCGAGAGGCTGCTAGCTCTAGATTTCACATTCTCTCTCTCTGTCTCTCTCATACACAAACACCCTTTAAGGATCCTCACGCTTCACACGTTCTTAATCTCTTTTGTCCTTAATTTCTGATTCCATTTTTTGGTGGTGTTTAGTCTTGAATTTATTTTTAGTTCTAATTTTGTTTTGTGCTCTCCTTCTATTGCTTGGATTCCCTTGTCTCTTTTTTATCACTATCTTCACTTTTGCTCTATACGTTCTTTTTATTTATGTATTACTCTATCAACTTTTTCTTTGTATTTATATTTTTGTGTTTTCATCTTTTTTCTATATAATATCTAATACCAAAGATAATATTTTATATATCAATACCGTAATTATCTTACATTTTTATTTACCTGTCTCTCTTTGTTTTGTTTTCTAAGTTTCCCTCTTCTCTCTTTATTTGGCTTTGCTTACCTCTAAGCTTTTTTCCCCCTCTCTTATTTATGTACCCTAGTTTTTCCCCCTTTCTAAAATAATCTCCTCTCTTTCTCTTTGATATGCTCTTCCCCTACCTTTTCGGGGCTCGTTGGAAATGTATGTAGGTCAACAGTTCGTTCCGTGACCTACTTAGAGAAAGGTCATCATAGCCTTGAACCCAGCGACCATGCCTTTGAATTCGAAAATGTGTCCGTCTAATAATATACTCATACTTTATATTTTAAAATGATTTTATTACCTTTGCTTATCTCATTAAAAATAATAAAGTACATAAACAGCCTATATATTATTAAGAACCACACCAATGAGAAAGTATGGCTGCAGATTGGAGGAATGGAAATTATCTATAACATTTTGATATATTTATCATTAATAACTCATCACAAAGTATATATCGAAAACTACGATATATTGATCATATTATATCGATACATTGGTTGTTTACCATATATATATATATTGAATTGCATTTGGTCTGGGGAAATGTAAAAGTGGTATTAATATAGCTGCTGTTTTGTAATGCCATTATTCGCCTCTATTAATTTTTTAAATGTTTTATTTGACTGTTGTAAATAGCAGACAGATTTAGTAAAAAAAAATTAGGAAAAAATTGGCTCATTTAGTAAAAATAGATTTAAAAAAATTGTCAATTGATTTTATTCACGATCCTTGTAAAAAGTATATTGAAATCTTGGTCGGATACTAAAAAAACTATAAAAACACATACCGATGTCTTTGTATATAAATCGATTTTGATATCGACACATCGTTGACATTCCTACCTAGATCTACCTTCACGTATTTATACGTCAAGTCATGTGATCTGCAGCTGTCACTTTTGATAGATATTGTCGGTGACCTGGCGGTCTAGGGGTAAGGTGTCAGACTTCTATGCTGGCGGCCGGGGTTCAATCCCAGGTCCCGGCAAAGATTTA
>CABEEJ010007771.1:13287-28136 GCA_901482245.1 Timema douglasi | reverse complement strand
CTACCATCCTCCCACGGGCATCTGTAAAATTAGATCCCCACACCAGGTTATGTGCGTTAAAGTCCCCCAAGATGATATAGGGGGCGAGAAGTTGTATAAAGAGGACCTCAAGACTCCTCTTTGAAACACGTTCACCTGGTGGGAGGTAGATGCATCAAGAGGGATGTAAAGCCAGATAATTGAGATGTAGCAAGAAATTAGAAACAGACACCAGCTTCTCTCAGAAAAACACCAGAAACCAGATAAAGCCTTTAAGGAATGAGACCTACAATAAACCTAAAAAATGGGTGGGGGATTAATACTCAAACACTCCCTCCCATTTTACCCATAAATTACAATCAGTCGATTGCATGGAAATTTTCAGCTGATCACGTGAGAAAATTACATCCAAGTTAAAAGTTAATGTTAGTGTCTTCTAAACTTTTAAATGGGCCTATATTACGTCCTTCCTTACAAATAATTTTTGAAAGTGACCAAAATAACCTTTATCAGTGATAATTGCTAAAGTTAGTGTATTCCCATTTTAATGGCAATGTGTCTAGTAAGCAAATAAAGAGTGAGAAAGATTAACATAAAATATGCAAGTGGTAAGTTAGGTGTAAGTTTTGACACTGGCAATTACACAGATACAAACTATTTTTCGAAGCTTAGCTTTGTTTTAAAATATTGGTATTTTGAACCTTTACTAGAAACACTCTGGCTTTTAGTGGAATGCTTTGTTGCTACAGTGGCTTCGTTCAAAGTTTTGCATGTTCTGGCTAAGAAGAAAAAACCTTTCACCAATGGCAAGTTTGTAAAGGAGACCTGTAAACTTCTATAAAACTATTTGCTGAATTTAAAATAAATAAGTAATATTAACTATTATTGATTCTGTCTGACTATCAGAGTGGACTTTGACACATCTATCGAATGTCTACTGGACTAAAGTTTTGAAATGCCAGTAAATTTCCAGTATGTATTATTTAAAAAATCCAGTGTATGTGAAAGGCTCTCAGAGACAAACAATCCCTATTTCAAAAGTATTAAATGATAGAAAGTTAAGGTTATGTCTGTCACATATAAAAAAATTTACTTGAAGAATATTATTATTATTATTATTATTAGCACCGCGTCTTACTACCCGTTCGGGTTATACGCACTTACGCTAATGTGCAATGGTAGGGTGATTGTGAGATGAAATGGAGGACCTACAGTTTAACGTGGAATCCGAACCACGGTGGAGACCTGGCATTCCCCACATTCACAAGATGTCTTGTCAGAGGTGAAGGAAGGGTTTGGTAATCAGATAAATCTTTGCCGGGACCTGGGATTGAACCCCGGCCGCCAGCATAGAAGTCTGACACCTTACCCCTAGACCGCCAGGTCACCCCGTTGAAGAATATTCAACTGCATTGACACTAAAACATATCCTTGCAATGAAAAGTTCATAGTTGTTCACAACAAAGATTCTCTAACTTAGAAATAAGTGTCATGCTTTACTGTATGTATAGTTCATGTAAAAAAAATTTTGTGTGTGTGTATAATATACTAATATAGACTTAGAATGGGACTTGTAAATTATTAAGGAAGATTCGAGACTCAAATCCTTTTTTTTAATACCGAGTTTGAATTTTTTCTAGAGATATTATAACGGTTACTAGTGGTTAAGACAAATATAATGATAGGGAAAACCTGACAACCCCAGACAATTAATTTAAAAAAAGATGGGGTTTTTTTTTTCCTTTTTCTTAGAATGGAGACAAAAATTAACATTCAATACCAAAACTTTTTTTATTTTTGCATTTCATGTTCTAACTTCTTTCTTTCCTTTCTGCAGAACTGTTCCTTTTACAGCCAATTTCCATATTTCGTCCAATGGTGTTTTTATTTTTCAGTTTAAGTCTACAATAATTTTTCTTTCAAGAGCTTCATTTCTCGCAGAATGAATCATCTTCTTCAAAATTGTCACATTTAGAAGTCCTCCAGCTGCAGTGAAAGCATCATAAGTTTCCCGTTGAGTAACAAGGCTGTCCTCACGTAGGTTTTCAACCAAACATTTTTTATTTAAAGAAAAGCTTTGCTCAATGCCTGCATTGTTATGGAAGAGAAGAAAGATTTTTTTAGTGAAATATTTCAGCTCCTGGGATGCAGTTTCTTTGAAAAAAAAATATTCATAAAGAGTTCATCAAGCCAGTCACCACTTGAAATGGGTCCTTTAAAGTAGTCAATAACTTCTTGTTTTGATACAAAATCTGAGTAGTCTATTTTTACAACATCAGCTTGCACGCTTGATATTGATAGTTGTTTCTTGTCTAGTAGAACTTCTAATGCAGAAGTTTTCCTATGGGTTTTAACAGAAGGATTGATCATGACTACAAGAGAGAGAAAACCTTTGACAATTTTGTAGAAGAACGGACACTTATTGATGTTTTTAATGTATGTCAAAGCTTCTAATGCTGTAAACCCAATATCTACAGTACTGTGTGATTTCATGTTGGACTCTTTCTTCAAATCAATGGATAACCATTTTTTATTAAAGTATTTTCTGAATTAGTTATATCACATTTAATCATTCTGTTCATTAAGTGCTCAAGTAATTTACTTAGATCTGCAAACATAAATGGCAATAGAGGTTGATTACGCTGATATTCCTTGAGAGATTTCTCCAACTCAAATTAAACTGACAGAATGAATTCTAACTTTGCTGTCAAAGGTCCATCCTTCACAAAGTTGAAAAATGAACATATATTTTTTTAAATAAGACAGCAATAAATTTGCTCCTTTAACACCCTAAAAATTTACTATCCACCTAATAGAACAAAACTTTATTGGGAAAAGAGACGATTCTGTTATTTTTTTGGTACTTTGAACGTCTTGTTGGATAATCTTCAAATAAATAATATAGTCAGCGCAAAAATTGGTTAGAAGCAACTTGAGTTAGCACATGCAGTTTTGTAGGCGCCATGGACAATGTGTAAATAACAAGTCCCAAATTCCAGCAACCCAGGATCTTGTGGAGAATCTTCCTTAGAACCTTTTGAGATCATTTAAAAATTTGAGTTTTATATTTGACCCATCCATGGAAACTTGAAGCATTTTTTAAAGAGCCAAACCTTCTTATTTTAGTGCAGATATTAAGTTTATTAATATATATATGACCTAAAAAGCAAGATGTTAAAAATCTTGTATGAATTTAATTTTCATTCCAGAAGCGAACAACAATATCCATCTGAGTCTTAAGTCACGGTATTTATGCTCTCATCAAATTAAATGCAGTAAAATGAGCATTTCTTAGCCGTATTTGGAAGCTCACTTTTGAAAAAAGGACCTAGTCCATATACAATGGAATATTCAAGTTTATCTTTATACGTTTGAAATGGCTGGGCAATATCACTATAGAAAAACATTACTTTAAAAAGATCACTACAAGCAGTAAAACTTCTAGCAGAAGAATGTGTCATGCGAAACTTCATCTTTGACAATGAAGCTCTGAAAATAGCATCTACATTTAGTTTCAAGTTCCAAAACTACTTCATATTCTTAAGCACTTGAATGTACACCCACATATGACACTGCATTTTTGACTGCAGGGACAACGTCACATACTTTTTTGCTCCCACTAGCAGCTTTCACTGTGTCAGTATGTTTCTTTCCCTTGGCATTGAGAACGGTTACTTATTTCAGAGTTAGTTTCACACAAAAAAAGTTCTTTAGTTTTATCACAATCCACTTTTGGAGCCACAGCTAATATGTTAACACTGTACTGTCCAAAATATCATCCTTAAAATTAAGTGTTTCCTCTGATTTTACTTATTTCTTTTCATACATCAAGGTTACAAGATAAATAAGAGAGCGCTGCAGAGTAGGCCTACTTATATCAACCAAGAATGCAAAGTGTAGAGCTTTTTTTGGTGGAGAGGGGAGGGGGAGCTGTGGGGTGGAAGGAGTGGAGTGAAGAACACAGCAAAGAGGGTAATGTGCTAATTTAATGCTAGTGTAGTCTAAACAAACATTTATTTATTTTTTATTATTATTATTATTATTATTATTATTATTATTATTATTATTATTATTATTATTATTATTAGCACCGCGTCTTACTACCCATTTGGGTTATACTCACTTACGCTAATGTGTAATGATAGGGTGATTGTGAGATGAAATGGATGACCTACAGTTTAACTGTGGAATCCGAACCACGGTGGAGGCCTGGCATTCCCCACATTCACAAGATGTCTTGTCAGAGGTGAAGGAAGGGTTTGGTAATTTATTTATTCCTCTAGTATGTATAGGAGGGGAGGTGAAGGGAGGGGGTGTTAGGATATATACTAGGAATATACAAGGGAGATAAACATCCCCACTAAAAGGTCATCTACAAGGTCAACTACCTATGTATCAAACGAGACCACATAAGGGAATTTTTAAAGGGGTGGTCAAACTAGAACTTTTAGTATTATTCCAATTATTAATATTAGGAGTTTTAAAAAGTTAATGCAAACTGCCGTAGCCAACATTTGACTCAAAGAGAAAAGGTTTAATATTTTTCCAGTATCTGATTCAAAATTAAAGTATATTTCCAGTATCAAAAATGAAATTAAGTATATTTCCAGTATTTCTATTATTTCCTGTATTAGTAGACACCCAGGTCTATTTGAGCTCATGGCAACACATTTAATAAAGCAATCTACAGCAGATGTAAGGTCCTTTTACTTACAGACAGTTTACAAATGGATCATTTAAAATGAACGTGGTGAGATGATCTGGGATGAAAATGGTATAAGAGAGAGATGGAGAAAGTATTTTGAGCAATTGTATGGCGAAAATGTGAAGAAAGTAGCATAAATTAGGGAAAATGTTATAAGGAGTGAAAGAATTAACAAGGCTGAGGTGTTTAAAATTATTAAAATGTTAAAGAATGGCAAAGCTGTGGGCGTAACTGAGATATGCAAGTGAAATAATTAAGTGTGGGGGAACGGTATTACTTTCCAGATTGTGTGAGTTGTTCAATCTGTGTGCTGGGATTGCGAACGGAAGAATACCGTCATTGTTCCTATGTATAAAGGCAAAGGCAGTAAGAGTTAATGTAAGAATTGTAGGGAAATTAGTTTGTTGAGTATTCCAGGTAAAGTTTTTGGGAAAGATTTAATTGAGAGAGTGTGTGAAAGAACTGAGGGCAAAATTTAGGGTGTGCAATGTGGTTTCATGTCAGGTAGAGGTTGCATGGACCAGATATTTGCATTACAACAAATGATTGAGAAATGTATAGCAGTAAGAAAGAAAGTTTATTGTTCATTTGTTGATCTAAAGAAAGTGTCCGATCAGGTTAATAGGAGTATATTGAGGAATTTTCTTAGAGAGTATGGTGTATATTATATTATATTATATTATATTTAGCACCGCGTCTTACTACCCGTTCGGGTTATACGCTTTAAGTACTAATTACTCTAATGGATTAGGACTTGGTAAGGTTGAATTAGAGGAAGTGAACCCTCATTTGCGTGGAGGGAGAGTGGAAAACCATTTAGGAAAAACCACCCTCAGTTCACCCGACCGAGATTCGAACCTCGATCTCCCCGTTCTCAGAAGTCGAGCTCAACACGACAAGCGCGTTAGCCAACTACGCCACCAAGATGGGTGAGTATGGTGTAGAGATATGGTTATAAAATGCAATTAAGGTGGTGTATTATGGAAGTAAAAGGTGTGTTAGGGTGGATGGAGCTTTGAGCGAATGGTTTAACATTGAACAGGGTGTTAGACAAGGTTGTGTTATGTTTCCATGGTTGTTTAATGTATTAATGGATAAGTGTATGAGGGATGCTTGTGAGGACATGGTTGGTGTACAATTGAACAGTGTGAGTGTGAGAGTGCTGTTACATGCAGATGATGCCGTATTAATGGCCGAGAATGAAGGTGACTTGCAGAATGAATTAAATTGTTTGAGTGTGGCGACAAACAATGGATCTTCATATAAATGTTTCCAAAACTAAGGTATTGGTTTTTGTCAACTTAGTATAAATGTAAAACTGTTAGAACAAGTAGATTATTTTGTGTATCTGGGCAGACTTTTCTGTAAAAATGGAAGGATGGATGGTGAAATCGACAGATGTGTGAATGAATCTCGGAGAGTAGTTGGATGTATGTGGATTATTGCAAAAAATGATAAAGTATCAAAAGACACAAAAATAGCAGCATATAAAAGTGTGTTAAAGCCTATGGTATTTTACGGATGTGAAGTGTGGGTTTGTCAGGAGAAACACAAGAGCATGGCGAATGCGAGTGGAATAAGATATCTAAGAAATGTATGTGGAAAAACTCATATGGATGGAGTCAGTAATGAATGGGTGCTGATGGAGTGTGGTTTGAAAGGGAATCCAATAGGTCAATGTGAAAGAAGTGTCTTATGGTGGGTGGTTTGGGCATATTGAGAGGATGAGTATGGATCGAGTGACAAAACATATATATGAAGGTGAAGTGTATGGATCAAAAGGGGTAAGCCATGTAAGACGTGGTTAAATGGTGTAAATGAATATGTGAAAAAGAGAAACATCAAGAGTTTTAAAATAAAAGAGCATGTATGACTCAGTGCATGGATGTTGTTGAAGCAAAGGAAATATGCAAGGATATGGAGGTGTGGAGAAAGTTAGTGAGGATGGATTAAGTACAAAGTGGTTTAATGAGTTCACAGTTTCTTGCACAACCCCCCTTTTACTCACACTAATTGCATTTCTCCCCAGTACAAAAATAAATAGTATGGCGCACCACACAGACTTTCTCTTGCTTTTATCTTAAAATAGACATGTACTAAAAACTCTCTGTGGTGTTAGAAACTAGGAACACTTACAGAAAAATTAAGAAAAGAGAAACGTCTTTAATCGCCAAAGAACATAAGAATCAAATTCATTTTCATAGACCTGGATTAAAAAGTATATATATTTTCTTATTATAACTTAGAAATTATTGGTTTTATAAAAATAAAATTTGAAAATAAGATTTTCATTTTTAATACACGGCCATTTTACAATGAAAAGTTATTTGTATCTCAAATAGTTGTGAAGAGATGATTAAAATTGGAAAAAATCCTCCATGTAAGGTTCCCTCAAAGACATTTTCATAAGAAAATGAGAATTATTGTCGTCTTGTTTATAATGATAAACAGTGTCCAGATATAAAATCATTAGAGCGAATTTTGAGAAAATTGATTTATTATCTTTTTGCCCTTCAGTAAGCTACCTATTTTAGGGTCAGATGTATAATTCCAAAAACCCCTCGAGTGGACCTTATGAAAACCCTAGATACCAAGTTTGAGCCCAATTGGTAGAAAAGTTTTAGCTATAGCCTGAGGTACAAACAGATGGCAGGACGAAAAACCACTTTTTTGGTTTCAGGGGTCATGAAACATCGACATTTATCATAATATCAAGTTTTTTTTTATGATCACAATACATTCTCTGTGAGGTGTCAAGAGAAAGTAAAAACAATTCTATACAAATATATAGTTTATCTTCTCCATGAACAAACATTAGAAAGTTAAAATCAGATGAGAAAAATGTAGGTCCTTTATGTTTACTTTGAGTATCATTAATTGATTTAAACTTCTCCATGATCAAACGTTGCAAAGTTAGTCAGATGAGAACAACAACTTTGAGATTTAACATGATTAACATTTTGCATTATATCAGGATGTTTAATGAGTGAGCGTATAATCCGAACGGGTAGTAAGACGCGGTGCTAAATATTATTATTTAATGAGTGTATGGTAACATTGTAACGAGTATTTAGTTTTTTCCACATTAGAGCAGGAGGTTACATCTACTATAGATGCCGATTCATTTCTTGCTTATTACTAAGCACCATGGTATTAAATCTTAGCTATAAAATATTAAAACAATTCTCTGTATTATTAATACATTTAAAAAATTGAGACTAAAATTGTAAAATATTTATACCTCAATATATTTTAAGAAAAATTCAGGAGAGTTGGCAGCTATCTGCACTCTCTTGGAATAAAGTGATCAAGGTATGATTTTTTTATATTTATATTCAAATATAAAATATTGGCTTACCTTCGTCTTTAATGTAGAGCTGAAATGGTACAGAGTAGAACGAAAAACAAAGTAAACTAATTCCAATTAAACCAAGTAGTAAGGTGTGCACAACATTCACCTGACAAGCCATTAGCTGAAAAAGAGAAACAAACGCTAAAAACAAGTGTAAGCTAGAGTATTTTCTATTCCAAAGAATTGTTTAGATATCACACTTGTTTAATCCATAACCTTTTCAACTAAAATATCAGGAAAATAACTTTTCTGCCGGAATTATGAGCCTTAGGATATATACATGGATGACAAAACCACCAACACAATCCATACATTTGTTTTGGTAAAATTAGATTAAAATAATGATAGATTTAAAATGTAAATAACATAATAGATGGCAATCTGTTTGTAATAAAATAATCCTTTAACAGGTGTGTGTGTGTGTGTGTGTGTGTGTGTGCGCGCGCGCGTGCGCATGCACCTGTGTGTAAATTATACTTATACTCAGGAGGTGGTTATGTCTTTACTGGTTATATGTGAGTATCTAGAATGTTTATGCGTCAAAGGTTGTAAGTGATAAATACTTGTAGGTTGAGTGTCAAATATAATACGCGAGTCATTATTAGCCAGTAATGGCATTAAAACTTGTTTCAAAATAAATTTAAATTATTTTTAAGCGCCTATTACAAAATCTAAAATTCAAATTAAGAATGATAGCTAAATACATCGAGTGAAAGAAATCATTTATTCTAATCAATTTTATAATAATTACAGAGTAATATTATAATATGGATAGTAAAAACATTGTGCATTTTAAAATGTTTGCTTTCCTAAAACTAAACCAAAACTACCTAGACCTGCTTACTCTAACGTTACTTTTATGGAGATAAATTACCACATTATTTAATAGTAGATAGGAAAGAATCTTTCAATCTCAGAATAAATGTCTTCAAAATCATGTTAGAAACTTACTTATAGATTTCATAAGGTTACACTGCCTGGGTGGAGCAACTACACACACAATCAGTGCATGTGATGGTGAGATGAAGATTTAATAATGATTTTTGTTTGTAGCTATGGTACTAAAAACTGTACACGTGTTGGACAAGAAATAAATCAAAATGTATTATCTTGGTACAACATGATGTACAATAACTCAAGAGTGGGAAGAATAGAGAATATAACATCTCTAGTATCTATAAGCATGGTTCTTTTGGCCTGTTCGAGCATAGCTTTGTTATCTCCAGGACGTACTGGGCGCCATCTTGTGATAATCTGGGGGAATGCGTATTCTGGCTGGGGTGGGTAGATCGATGTGAGAGGTAGAGTTGGTGAAGATGATGAGGAGAAGAGGTGGCTAAACTTAATAGGTACATTGGCGTTTAGGCCGAGAGATGTCTTCTTCAGATGTTTCTTGTCGAAGGATATCAGCAAAATCTTAGTTCATCTAGTTCCAAGGGATCGAGATGGAGAGTCATTAACAGGGGTTTGAGGGTAGGCTAGGGAGGGGGGTTGAGCAACAGGTGTATTGTGAAGAAGTGATTGGAGGAGGAGGAAAATGTCTTGTTTGAATTCACACTAACTTGGCTTTATCACTTTTCACTATATACCAAACCCACAGCCTCCAGGGTAAAGTTAGTGCTCTCCATGAGAGAGCTTGAATCCTTCAACATGAGTTTTGCTAGGTGCAGCAAGGAGCATTTGTAAAAAAAAATCTCATTTTAAACAAGGTTTTACTAGAGAAAATACACAAATATCCTTTTCACATCAATCGCTGGCTTCCACAAAGCTAAGATCAGGTAGTGAGACCTGACCCACTTTTTACATAATCCTACCTCACACATAGCTTAAGCAGGCCACTCATTATGATTACAATGGTCCCTTTATGATGAAAATGTTAAGTAAAAGGTGTTTTAACAACTACATATTTGGAAGTGTTTTTAACACTTGATGATGATGGATTCAACCTGACTCAAGGAGGGCAGCGAAAAACTCATAAAGCTGAGAATCTGATGTACACTTGTCTGTAACCTAGACCTACTAATAAGATAGATATATTCACAAAAATATTAAATAGCTGGTTTTAACAATATTACACATCCCAACTTTGCCATATGTTCTATATTTTGACTTGAGGAAATCCAGGTTTTGTTAGGTTGGGATTGTATTTAATCATTAACCTATTAACTATTGCACACTTAAATGCCTTCTTTCCCTCAACACAATTAACGTATTCCATTCCTAATCCTTTAAATTGGAGATGGTACAAATCAACTTTGTCATCATATTATTTGTTGTTTTATCATATTATAATAAAAAATTATTAGTATATGTGCACACAATAAGAATATGGATAAATAAATAATACTAGTGCAGTAGATTCTCGGAAACTCAACACTCGATAGCTCGACACGCACACGTGCACACAGTTGTTGGTGCCAGTCACGACAATATATGACCTCTCAGTTTGTTTGTGTAGCTTGATTGGAAGTCATGCTGCTGTGTTTTTACAAGTGCTGTCTTTTTTCTGTATATTTCTATACATTGCACATAATATGTAAACACACCATTATATTAACACGTAATATATTGTACTGTACATATATTACTGTTACTGTACTGTACAATACTACAGTACAGTATAACTATACCTATAATATTCAATACTGCACTGTGATTCATCTTTGTTTAGCATAAACATATTATAGTAAACATGCATCTTATGCAAGTTCATTCGTAAAACCCAACACCATCTCAGTCCACATTAGGTCGAGTTTCCGAGACTCTACTGTATCAACATTAATTGAAAATTTTCAATATAGGATAAAAAAAAAAGTACTTCCCTAAGGCAGAGAGTAACACAGATATCTAAAGGAATGAAATAGTGCCAACTCGGTATCAAAAGTATAAAATACACACAATACTTTGTATTAATATTATTTTAAACCATCCCAACCTAATAAAACCTAGGCTTCCATGTATCTACCACATAAGTGCTTCAATTATCTTTCACCAAAACACCGTAGTCACAAACATGACAAACATGCAATTTTGATCCATAAGAGTATTCTATAAGGTGAGACAGAAAGTGTTGACGCATTTAATAACACTATAGTTTTATTTTAACTAATAAATGCTCTAAATTAAACTTAAAACAAAAAGAATGAAAATTTTTCTACATATCCTTGAATCATTCAATTTTTAAAAACAATGCTCTTAAGATTATTATAAGCAATACATTGTTGTATGCGCTCCACGATATTTGACAAGAATTTTCACAATGTCTCTTGTTAATTGGTTCAACTTATGAAACCCCCAGCCCTAAATCTCCCCAGAGTAAATAATAGACAGTGGGTAACAAGATTAAAATTCATTGAATTAGATCAAAAATCAATAGATATGTACAAAAAGAAAGATAAAGAGATATGCAAATAGAAGGTGTGGCCATCTGCCCCGGCTAAGGCTAGAACTCATTTAGCTAGTGTTATACATAAGTTATATTAATAATTCAATCAAAAAAGGAACAATAGAATAGTGCAATTAAATATTCAGACAAACAATTATCCTAGTGAAAGACTCGGCCTATAACAACAATAAACTTGTGCCTATTGGCCAAGAATCAAGGCTAATCTTTGGTCATGATTCTCCGAGGATGGGAGTTAAGTTATGTTACTATTAACAATACATTGACCCCAATGGGCCAACAAATAAGTTAAATTACAATCAAATAAGAGGCAGGAAGCTCGAAACAAAAGTATTTAAAATGGCAACAACCAAACAATGTCATCTCGTGATAGCTAAACAAAATTCACATTAACTCGTTACTAGATTTCAAGTAGCCAAAAGCAATGGGAAGACCATCGAATAACACTGGCCTGCGATGATTTCAATGTCTTGGTTAAAGTGGTTTTTATGTAAAACGATCTGCTGATTTCTAAAATGCCAACAGTTTTGTCATAACATGTCAAGATTGTATGTGATATTATATTAAATATAAATACTGGATACTATATATATATATCATCATAATAATTGCAGTAATAATGATAAAAATAAAGTTAAAAATGATTAACTTTAGTACACACGGGTGATATTCATGGATATATTTCCTCAAAACAAACCACCCCTTGTCTGCTTTCTTACCCTTGAATTCCTTACCTTATCAAGCCAAGTGTTTAAAAGTTTTGGTGAATGATCTTATCTATGTGTGACCATGAGATGGGGAAATAAAACTGTCAACAATGACTCAGGAGAAAATTTCCAGGTCATGTACATTTATCTTTAATAGGATAATCCCTGCTCCTTAGAGAAAAGTGCATCTTAACATAACACCTCAAAGATCATAGTTGCTAATCATTACTCATGGTCGGCAGTGTAGTATCCTCCTTAACTGTTAACAGTTTGGTGCTATATTTTAGTTTTGCTTTGTGATGTGTATGAAGTGCTACATAGTTAACAATAATGTGACTTCTGTCTCTACAAGGAGGCAATGTGTGAACAATCTGGATAATTTCTGTTTCATATGCGGTTCATACCAGTTACGAAGACATAAAAATAATATTACACCATTTATTAAAAAAGTGTATTTTGCTTATTTTAAAGTTAAACTTGGAGATCAGGATGAAAATTGTGTTGAAGGACTATAGCAATGGTATTACGTAAGACGAAAATCTATGCCATTTGGGATTCCCATGATATGACGTGAAATAAAAAATCACTACGATGATTGTTACTTCTGTTCGAGCAATGTATCAGGACACAACAAAATGAATAAGTCAAAAATCAAATACCCAAAAGGCCTAGCATCAGCTATAAGACCTGTGCCGCATGTACCAGATGTTACAATTCCCATCCCACTGACTCAACTAGAGAACAATGAGCAGTCATGTTCCTCTGACTCTAGAAAACGTTAACGTTGATGAGGAGTTTTCACCCCTCACTGACAAAGATAAGCCTCAGCTTTTTATTCAAACTGAGTTGAATGATTTATTACAGGACCTAAGTCTTACCAAGGGCAAGAGTGAAATACTGGGATCGAGATTAAAAGAAAAAAATCTGCTTGCACCAAAAACCACATTTTACTGGTATAGGAATTGAGAAGAAGAAATTACTAAATAATTTAATAAGGAAGAGCTGCTAGTTTATGGTTGTAGCGCACCTGGTTTAATCCTTCAACTGGGAGAACTAGCTTACGATAATAATGACTGGCGATTATTTATTAACGCTTCAAAAAGAAGTCTTAAAGCAGGTTTATTGCATAATATAAGTTAATTTCCTTCAATTACAGTTGCACATTCTGTTTCTCTGAAAGAAACATATAAATATCTTCAATCTATTTTAGAAAAAAATAACCATCTGGAACATCAATGGCTATTGTGTGGAGACCTAAAAGTTTCTGGTATCTCACTAGGCCAACAAGAAGGGTATATAAAATGTCCTTGTTTTTAATGTGCGGGACAGTAGAAGTAGGGATAAACATTGGACAATGAAAGAATGGCCTAAGATAAGTTTAATGCCAGGGGGGAAAATGTCATTCGTGCCATTCTAATTGATCCTGAAAAATACTATTGCCTCCTTTGCATGTAAGTCTTGGGATCATGAAACAATTGATAAAAGCACTGGACAAGAGTGGTCTATACCTCAAATATTTAAGCCGAAAATTTCCAGTTTTATCTAAAGCTAAGATAAAAGAGGGAATATTTGATGGACCTCAAATTAGACAGCTTATGAAGGATGCTGAATTTTTGGGCACTATGAACAAAATAGAAGAAACTGTGAGAAGTATGTTAAGAAGACTGCAATCTCTCGGGTGCAATATCAGCTTAAAACTCCACTTTTTGTACTCTCACCTTGACTACTTTCCTGATAATTTGGGAACTTTGAGTGGAGAGGAGGGTGAAAGAATTCATCAGGAAATAAAGGAGATGGAGAGAAGATACCAGGGATGATGGAACGTAACAATGCTAGCAGACAATGATCGGTGATTGAAAAGAGAAGATATGCAACAAGCAAAGAAAAAATTCTTATCTTCATACACTAATTATTTTTAAAGGTATGTAGGTACTCAGTTTAATATAGCAGAAATAAACATTTTATTTTGTTTTTAATCGTATAACGCTCTTTATTACACTGAAAATCCACTTTTTTTTAGCAATATTTTGGTGATTTTTATAAAAACCATACGTGATAAGAGGTAAATCCACTTAAGCATTAAATTTAGCATGTCGTAATTAGTTAAAATCACCTTTAAAAAAGTGTTATTTCGCAGGCCAGTAAAATTAACTTGAGATAGGATACAAACAGATCATCACGTGAAAAAATAATATAAAAATATACAACATTTTAAAAGTGACCTCAATAAGGAAAAATTGAATAGAAAGAGATCAACATCAAATAGTCAAATTTAGATAAATCTAACCAACTAGTGGTGCTGAGATTATAACATGCCAATATATAGCCCAAAAACACAATCACGTGATCTCAAAGACATATCAAAAGGATGACAAGGGGAAGGCGGAGAGACGAAAAGGGGGTATATCCTGGCGCTTGTGTAAACTAGTTGGAACCTCTGATGGTGATCTGGAAAGTCACAGAACTTAGTAGATCATTCCACATTTTTCCACATTTTTCCACATTAGTCTCAGGGCGTGAGATCACTGGCGCAATATGCAATGTTGATATCCGCCATCTTCGCCAGTCTGATGGTGGGGCGCAAACGGACAGCATTTGGATGGGGTCGGACTGTATGTCTCTTCAGGGGTGATGAGTTTTATAATAAATGTTATTTTAGTGCTTTTTAATATGCCAAGCATGTTACACTTCCCCCCCCCCCCC
>CABEEJ010007770.1:0-28169 GCA_901482245.1 Timema douglasi | reverse complement strand
CCTACACATACAGGCTTCATTCACCCCTTCCACTAGCCAATTAGGGGCCCCATTGTTCGCTAATTAACCTTTTCTTTGTTTCTCAGAATCTTTAAGAGTGTCCTACTATTGTGCACTTTTTATTATAGTCATATTATCATATCGAAAGCTATTTAAAGAATTCTAGGTATCCAAATTTTCTAAATTATTATTGGATTAATCTAAAATTTTACTTTAGTTAACTTAACTTATCAATACCTAGACTCATGTTTCGTTCCAACGTCGATCCTGGTTCCTGGCTTCACTCTCTAAAAAGACTAGATGGCCAATGAAGTGGAGGTTGGGTTTCGAATACTTGTCGAGTATACTCAGAGTGGCTTTTCCTAAATGGTTTTATAATCTCTCTCCACGTTAATGAGGGTAGATTACCTCTAGAATTCTACCTTCCTCATTTATACTCCCTTAGATATATATAATAAAACATAATTAGAATAACTACAATTTGACTATAACACCCTAAAAAATGTATACTAAAAAGGTAGGATTTTAAAGAAAATCTACAAGAATTAGCATGAAGGGAAAGTGGGAAACCACTTAGGAAAAGCAACCCTCAGTAGACCTGTCTGGTATTCGAACCCCATCTCCCCAAGATCAGCCATCTAGTCTATTGAGAGAATGATAATTTAAACAATACAGCCACCAAAGCATATGTATAATAGTTGCATCTATATACATACACACTATATTTATCAGAAGGGAAAAGGTATAGGCCTAAATACACCTACCTTTTGTAAATAATTAATGATATTTTAAGCTTTACTTTCAATAACATGCTGCTGGTACGAAGAAATAACGCTATTGATTGGACTCCTCAAACTTGCCTTGAGATAAATTCTGTACTTTTGCTTCTTTCCATTTCACCACAACATCTTTTTGAGACTCTTCCACTTTTTTTTTCTGGATATCGCTTTTTATATGCAAGCAATGAACAAGTTTCCTTTTTTTGAAGAATTTTTTTTTGTACGAACACAAGCGACTATTCACGGCCTATGTAAAAGAATGTGCAATAGGAATCTAAATTATACTAAAACTTAACTACGGAATACTTATAAATTAATGCCGCTTCGACTGACAGCTGACATCCAACTAAAAGCACGTGAGGGGTTCAGTAGATTGGACAAATCTAAACAAATGCCACGAGTATAAACATGTCACTGTCATCCGCATGAAAATATGTGTTTTCGAATGTGTTTAGGGTTCATAGTCTCGGGTATACAATGCCACCTAAGCGCATTCGAAATATTGTTAGACAAAAAGTAGGTGCTAAACTTTCATTTTCAACGCCACAGATATTCGGAAGTTATATATAAGTATGTTTATCAAAGATGAAAACATGAACAATAATATTAGTTTTGAACATTAAAGTTTGAGTTTTAAGACCTGTGTTACGTAACACTTTGATGTACCCCACCCTCCCCTCATGTAAAAGCATGTAGACATTAGAGCTCCCCCTTCCCTCCCTCAAAGCGTTACGTGACTTACGGACGACCTCAAAGAAAAAAGATACACCTTTATATGATGAGCTCATAAATGAGGGTGTATGGGAGGGGTAAGGGAGTAGAGAGGATAGTTATAAGAGGGTAATTCAACGTTAAGTGTTTCGAGGTTGGGAGCCTAGCTGTCAACTCTGAAGGTTAAATGATAGAGAGTTGCATCAGCATTAGTAGGAAAATTATCTCTATGGGCTCTGCGTGGGGTGGGAAGAAGTACAGTAGCCCCATGACTTCTTTGGTGCTGACTGACAGCTCACAGCTGACAACTAAAAGCTTTGAAAAGTTACCAGACCAAATTATGTATCCTTACGCCGAACCATATGATCTGCAAAAACATGTGTTTAGCAGCTGTCACTTCTGACCGTCAAAATTTAGGTGTATACACAAATGTTGACTGTCATAAGTCAGCACCAAAGAAGTCATGGGGCTACTGTAGGAAAGGGAATAGATGTAGGAATGGTGAAGAAGGGGAGGTGGACATGGAGGTGAAGAAATGGTGGGGACAAAGTGAGAGTGTGGAGAGAGAGGGTGTGTAGGAGCGGTAAAAAGAGGGAGGTAGGAGATGGTTAGGAGTAAGTGGGGCATTGAAAGGATGCAGGGGGGCGTTGATGGCGGCCATTTTGGAGAAAAATGTGGCCCAGCCTCCTCCTTTTCTCTCTACTAAGGATTGTCAAATTTCTCATTAAGGTGGGATTGCAGCGAACCGAGAGAATGTCAGTGTTTTACAGTTTTTATAGCAAAACCTTTTTTTTGGGGGTCAAAATTAATCAAATATTGCTCTCTACAAACATATTGTTTAATTTTTTCACATGGTGATATCAACGGTTGTTGAAACTCGGGTTATACGCCTTTGTACTAATTACGCTAATGGGTTAGGGATTAGGAAGGTTATATTTATAGGAAGTGTACCCTCATTTGCATGGAGGGAGAGTAGAAAATCATTTAGGGAAAATCACCCTCAGCGCACCCGACCTGGATCGAACCCCATACTCCGCATCTTTGGCAGTCTAGTCCAACATGAGAGTAGCACGTTAGGCCACATTGACACCCAAGCGGGTCAAGAACTGTTGATATTACCATGTGAATGAAGTTCAATTCTATGTTTATTTTATAGAAGTAATATTTGATTTGTTTGACCACATTTTTTAAAATATAAAAACTGTTAAAATACTTACCTTTTCTTGCATCACCCCCTTAAATGGTCCTACATTTTTAATTTGAAGGGTGACCTGGTGGTCTAGGGGTAAGGCGTCAGACTTCTGTGCTGGCGGCCGGGGTTCAATCCTCGGTCCCGGCACAGATTTATCTGATCACCAAACCCTTCCTTCACCTCTGACAAGACATCTTGTGAATGTGTGGAATCCCAAGCCTCCACCGTAGTTCGGATTCCACGTTAAACTGTAGGTCCTCCATTTCATCTCACAATCACCCTACCATTATACATTAGCGTAAGTGCGTATAACCCGAACGGGTAGTAAGACGCGGTGCTAATAATAATAATAATTTTAAGAAAATACATGATTAAACTATTCTAAAAATTGTGTTACTATAAATCACAAAACAATTAGGCCCTTTTTACTATTAATATTGATTTGTTTTAGAATCGCTATGAACGACTCACTCACTCACTTAAAACAGCCTGTTTAAAAGGGTTAACAGTAGCGAGACGTGAAAGGCTTATCAGACACCTGCGCCGTGAATTACCCTTTAACTTTCTCTGTGGCAGTAGGAACTCTTAAAGTTCATTGCCGCACTTACAAAAATACTATATTGATATTTAAATCCAGTCCACCCTATTAAACCCTATCTCTATCTTGAGCTAATTCTATCTATTCCATCTCATTATACTCTATCTCTATCTTGAGCTAGTTATATCCAATCCACTTCATTACAACCTATCCCTATTTTGAGATATTTTTATCCAATCCACTTCATTTACAACCTATCCCAATCTTGAGCTAGTTCTATCTAATCCACTTCATTACAACCTATCCCTATCTTGAGATATTTCCATCCAATCCACTTCATTACAACCTATCCCTATCTTGAGATATTTCTATCCAATCCATTTCATTACACCTTATCCCTATCTTGAGCTAGTTCTATCCAGTCCATCTCATTACACCCTATCCCTATCTTGAGATATTTCTATCCAATCCACTTCATTACAACCTATCCCAATCTTGAGCTAGTTCTATCTAATCCACTTCATTACAACCTATCCCTATCTTGAGATATTTCCATCCAATCCACTTCATTACAACCTATCCCTATCTTGAGATATTTCTATCCAATCCATTTCATTACACCTTATCCCTATCTTGAGCTAGTTCTATCCAGTCCATCTCATTACACCCTATCCCTATCTTGAGATATTTCTATCCAATCCACTTCATTACAACCTATCCCAATCTTGAGCTAGTTCTATCTAATCCACTTCATTACAACCTATCCCTATCTTGAGATATTTCCATCCAATCCATCTCATTACACCCTATCCCTATCTTGAGATATTTCTATCCAATCCACTTCATTACAACCTATCCCTATCTTGAGATATTTCTTTCCTGTCCACCTCATTACACCCTATCCTTTTATTGAGCTCGTTCCATCCAGTCCACCTCATTACAGATTTTAAAGCTTTAAAAAAAATTAATTCAATTTTTTGAAATTCAGTTGGAAGCCCAATTGTTTTAGATTTGCTACTTGTTAAAAGTATATTCACAATCTTCCTGGACAAGTTTTCCAAATTATGCACGAACTTTCTAATTACTCATTGGTGCGAATACGAAAACCGTTGATTGAATTGTTTTTCTGAGCTCGCGCCTGTAGCACAGCTACCTAAAACATGTTTTCTAAAGCAAACACTTGAACACATTGCAGTGAAAGAAAAATTCCTGATCGTTCAGTTGGCGAACTTGGCTAAAGTTTGTTTTACTTTAAACTTGTAGTGAATTCTATGCCACCCGCCACCTAATTAACTGTTAGTTGCTGCTAAAGGAAAGGGTTTCCAGTTAGATACACAAATATAAAAGTTTGCTAGTTTTGTTTTCGATTCGTGGAGTTATATTCGTGAACGAGCAACAAATCTAAGTAACTCATGTTTATAATACAAACTTTTGATGAGCGTCGATCTTGCTTGGCTAAATGTTTGTGCTTCTTCGCAGTGAGGTCAATGTAAATGTTTACTGAATTAAACATTAGCAAATTACGCGCGGGCGCGTGCAAACACACACACACACACACACACACACATGCTATATACACGCATCCACATTCATGGTAGCAACCCTGGAAAAATTACGTTATTTTAAAATAGGAAGCTATTAAAATCTACGACTGCCATTTGATTTTTTTTTATATTCAATTAGTAAGCTAATTTTTAAAACAAGGTTTACGTAGAGTTCTTTTTCCTGCCTCGCTGCTCCTGAGTTAAAACCCCGTCTCATCCTTTTAGTAAACTACTTATAATTCTCAATTATGTGCACTTTGTTTAGTCATTAATCACGAGATATCGTGTTATACACAATAAATAGGCCAACCTATGATAAAGTATAATACTTTGATTCTATTATATTTGTCAATGCTCTCAGGCGTACTAAGCCAAAGTTCAGGGGTCTATTTACATTCCCAGGGGTCATTTTTCAATTTAAAAAATACATAATACTTAGTCGAACAATAATTTCAACAAACTCGATAAACACAATCGCCATTTTCACATCGTTTTAGCGTTGAATGTTTTCAGTTAAAACAATGATAGCGTCTATCTATTTTAGTTTTCTAGGAATTGCAAAGTAATAATAGTACGTTACATTAAAAAAAAGTGATACTTTCTTTTGATTCTAACGTAGTTGGTAATTTATTTTCGTTTACTTATAATTGGTTATTTCTATGCGTCCCTAACAATAATCCTTATGGTCGTTCGACAGTAAAAATTTTATTGCACAATTTTTAAAAAGTCCATAGCTATAAGTAAAAAATAGTTAGTCGATATCGATGCATATTTACATTTAAAAGCCAAGGATAATGAAGGAGATAGGATTAGAATTAATGTTTACCCATTTGTACGAATGGATGATGGGAAAGTAATTAGGAAAAAAACACCTTCCTGACTTCCAGCCAATAGCCCCCCCTGAGATTCTGAGGTTGTGTAAATATAAAGGTCCGTACACACCAAGCTCGCGAACAACGGACGAACTCTGTGCGTACTTTGGATCACGAGCAGTTCGTGCTCGGTAGAAGTTCGCTACATGAGCGGTTACATCAAATAAACTGTTAGCGAACACATGGCGAACATACCTTCATTATTCAAAACATTTGTCGTGCTCTTGAACTGTTCGCGTACAGCTCTCGGGCCGCTCGCTGACAGCTCGCGAGCAGTTGATTTTGGTCTGTACGGGCCTTTAGAGGTAGGCTATTCCCTCCGACAGTGTTCTTAACTAGCGCTCAAACAGGGAATTAGAGAATATAACTTTATTATTATGTAATGGTAGGGTGGTTTCGAGATGAAATGAAGGACCTACAGTTTAGCTTGGGATCCGAACCACGGTGGAGGCCTGGGCATTCCCCACATTCACAAGTTGTGACTAATAGACTTCCTGTCAGAGGTTAAGGAAGGGTTTGGCAATCAGATAAATCGGTGCCGGGACCAAGGATTGAACCCCGGACTCGCAACACAGAAGTCTGACACTTATCCCTAGACCACCAGGCCACCGACTAAAATATAACTAATAAACTAATTAGTAATTACTAGCGCCCGTCACCTTCTTGTTTTAAGATTGATAGTTTGGCTTATGCGAGAGAAATTTCAGCAGCATTTGCCATTCAAATCAAGGTCAAGGTCACCCACGAGTTTGGATACATTTGAAATATATTACTTATGTTGTTTATTATTTTCAGGAGACAAGGATTTCCTTAAAAACGTCTTTTGAGGCTTCAATTTAATAAATTTTCCTGGGGGAGGATCCCCGAAGTCTCCGCCCTACTAGGGGGTATTTTAAACCCCCTAGATGCCCTGGTACGACCCCTCTGGAGAAAAAAACCCTACGGGAACCCTTGAAAGGTTGCAAAATTTTACTTCAATTAGTCCTTGATTCGATTCCAGCACCCACATAAAATATAACATATTATTTACTTATTATTTTTTGTGTAGTTGTAATTAGTGTAATTTAGAATAAATGTACCCTCATCTACGTAGAGGTAGAGTGTGAAACTATCGAGGAAAGGAAATACCTTCAGTACACCCTGCCGATATTTGAACCCCGATCTGCTGGTCATAAGGATAAACATACCCGATGAGACTTACTCCCCCCGTTCCTACGAGTGAAGGTTGCGTTTTATTAGTTGTTAGTTATATTAACGTTTTTAAAGCAAGGGTTGCTTGGGTTCTAATTAAGCTAGTTTGTAGGTCGTACTCTTATCACTCCACAGTCTACGTTTGTGTTATTTTAGGTTTAACAATGTGTCATTTCCACTCGCTTAGTCACGGATGTTACTAAAGACAAATTTTCATTTTCAATTAGATAACAGTTCCGAACTGTTCATTGCCGCACTTACTAAAGTACGTAACCTATCCCTATCTTGAGCACTATATATACAGTCCTTATTACACCATATCCCTATCTTGAGCAAGATATATCCAGTCCTCACTACACCCTATCCCTATCTTGAGCTAGTTATATCCAGTCTATCTCATTACACCATATCCTTATCTCGTGTTAGTTCTATCCAGTCCTCATTACACCCTATCCCTATCTTTAGCTAGTTATATCCAGTCCATCTAATTACACCCTATTTCTTTTTCAGGTCCATTCTAATGTAATCCTCCCATCTACTTCTAGGTCTTCCCAATAATCTCTTCCCATTGGTTTGCCGGTAAATACCCTTAATACCCTTCTAGAATATCCCATTGGCGTTGCACGTCTCACCCATCGCAATCTAAGAGACTTGAATATCATAACAATGTCTTGTGATAAATACAGGTGATGTAACTCACCATTATGTAAACTCATCCACTTCTAGGTAGCCTCATCCATTTTTGGATCAAATATCTTCTTAAGCATCTTGTTTTCGAATGCCCAGAATTTATCAAACATTTTACTATATCAAATTTAAAGGCATGTACTACCCAAGTGGGTGAACTGGTGGTATAGGGGTAAGGTGTCGGACTTCTGTGCTGGGAGCCCAGTGTTCAATCTTCGGTCCCGGCACAGTTTTATCTGATTGTCAAACCCTTCACCTCTGACAAGACATCTTGTGAACGTGGGGAATGCCAAGCCTCCACCGTGGTTCAGATTCCACGTTAAACTGTAGGTCCTCACTTTCATCTCACAATCACCCTACCATTACACATTAGCGTAAGTGCGTATAACCCGAACGGGTAGTAAGACGTGGTGATATTATTATTATTAATAATAATAATAATAATAATACCCAAGTGAGTCTTTTACAAGAAGAATTTGACCTTGTAAAAACTAATCAAAATACGAAATAATTGTTTAGTATTATTCGATTATATTAAAAAGAGGAGGTGAAATAAACAGATTTATTACGACTAGACTGTGCACTTCTTGCTACATTGAACACGATAAACCTTACTCCGTGACTGTGATTTAATCTGAGTAACTACAGCTAAGCTGATATATTACTATTAGCAGGAAAAATTAGTGGGGGTTCTGCTCCAGAAAATTTTTAGCCTTTATTTTAAAATTGTGTAAAAGGAAAAAAAACATGTATAAAAAGAAAATTTATTCAGGAACTTGATTAAATCTTAACAATTTTTTTTTTTTACTTACTTTAAATTAAATTGTTACAGTTCAAGATTGATCTATTCATTTAAAAATTAAGTCCATTCTTCTTGTTTTAATTTGCGCGAAAAGTTCAGTAATTTTTTCTTGATCTTTGAGTGTCAATTGAGGAAATTTTTCTCCATTGAAAGTACTGCAAGTGCATTTAATCTTTTTGTTAAATAAAAGAACTGTAAAAAAAATGAATCAAATATAATAGCTGGAAGCAGAATAATAATCTAATTTTACACTCGTCTACACTTTATCACATTCAAGAATATGGTACACGGTTTTTAAGCACAACACACGCTGAGTAAAAAAACATCCTTTCACCATCACGCCAGAGCCACCACTGCGAGAGCAACAGTGCTCACTTTACCTGGAAGTCCCACCTTCTTCCCCACCCCCCTCCTATGTGCGCATGCACACAACAGTCCAACACCACGTCACTGGCACTGTTAAGCGCACAGTTCCATACAAAGATTTTTGTATCTTTTTCATAAAATTGTTGATGGCTACTGAAGTACTGACATTAAGCTTAAGGAATATATATTGTACTACAAAAATAAAGAAGAATTAAAGAAACATGGACTCATTATATTAAATGTTAACGATAATATCAAGTGGAAATAGGGGGTGCTGCAGTTCCGCAGTGCCTATACACGAGCCGCCACTGACTATTAGCCTGCGTATTTCTTGATACAGTATCCCCATGGCTTCTTTGATGCTGACTGACAGCAGACAGCTAAAAGCTTTGAAAAGTTACCAGACCAAATTATGTATCCCCACGCCGAACCATATGATCTGCAAAAATATGTGTTTAGCAGCTGTCACTTCTGACGGTCAAAATTTATGTATATACCTAAATGTTGACTGTCAGAAGTCAGCTGTGAGCTGTCAGTTAGCACCAAAGAAGCCATGGGGCTACTGTACATAGGACGCGATCAATGTTTCTCTGTAACTGTTATATCATTTAGTCACAGCAGCTGAGCTGACTTAATACTACTAGACTGCACATTTCTTGATATGTTGAGAAGTGTTAAATGTTTGTTTTGAAGTGTGATAAGCCATTGCATCTGAGATGATTTATTACTACTAGACTGCGCATTTCAAGATACATCTGGTGCGATAGTGTCTCTTTGTTATCTTGTTATCGCCTAAGCCACTGCAACTCAGCCTATTTATTACTACTAGACTACGCATTTGTTGCTATGCTGGACACGATAAATGTGACATTGTATCTGTGACATCATCTTAGCCACTGTTGTTTATCAGATTTATTACTACTAGACTGCACTTTTCTTGTTCCATTTGATTCAATATACCTAAGTGGCTGACTGTGATGTCATCTGGACCAGTGAATATAACTAAGCTGGTTTATAACTATTATACTGCTCATTTATATCTAAATTGGACTTTATAAATGGTTGTGTGGCATAATTTGAGTCAACAGAGTTATTACTACTAGACTGTGCATGCCTAGCTACTTCCTATACGCCAAATGGGACCAATGCATATAGGGACGTGACCTACGAATTCAACAATAAATTTAACATGAAACGTATATCTCACACACAACACCTCATTTGAAATAAAAAATACAGATTTAGTTTGGAAGTGTTTGAAAAGCCCGTTATGATGAAACTCCGTGTTTTTGCTCGTAGATATAGGTCCTTACGTATAGCTTCACATTACCCTTTTAACATAATGTTTATATGGCAACCAAGATAAAGGTCGTTTCCTATCTTAATGCGACCAAGTTATGACGTTGTCATGTCAAATGGGGAGTTGGAAAAGAGAGAGTGAGAACTGGTCATTAAATTAAGTAATGGGCGTGTTCCGCTTCGACTAGCCTTGAACTCTTACCTTCACTAACCTTGTATGGTGCGATGATATTTAGACATTTAAAACTTTCGTACATTTGAGCCAGTTAGATACAGTTTGTACCTTAATATGTGGACCCCATTTCACAGATTGGCTACAAAACATATTTTACAAAATTTCCTGACTTTTACAAGTTTTCTAGGCAACATTTTTTTCAATTTTCCCTGACTAGTTTTTTTACAGTTTTAATGGTGAATGATGACTTTTGTTTTTATTGATCACATAATTAAAAAAGTTTGTATCTACTAAACATAAACGGTTTTATCAGTTATTTAAAAAATGTCATTTTATTTAGGTATTATTAACGTTTGTTTTAGTGTTTGTTTGCGAAATTAATGGGATATTTTAGACATATTTTTAATTACCTGACTTTTCCTTATTTTTAGTTAAATTCATACAAAAATTCCCGGACTTTTCCAGATTTTCCCTATTTCCTCTGTCTGTAGCCACCATGGATTCAGTGGTAGACAAGACAAAAAATAAAGTTAATACAAACATATGTCCCATTTGACCTAGTTTCCCAGTTATAGTAGATCATGTTTGTACGCAAATAATGGGGAGCGGATTAAGAGCCGTTTCACGCGAGGCAACAATCGCTCTGCAGCACTAAAATCAGTACCAACTTAACCAGAGTACACGAAAAAAATAGGTCAGTTGTGATTATAGATTCGGAAGACGAACTTTTTAATTTTTTTTACTCCGTAGGAGAAGGTGAAGGAAGATCACAAGAAGGGTGCCAATATTTTATGACCATCCGTATATTAGTGAGTGGTTGGGAAAGGGTTTATTCTATACAAGTTATGAATCCGATTAAATTATGATAATTTTTAAAAGTATTTTCGAATATAATTGCCGTCTTTTGATAAATTTCAATCAAACTGATTCTGGTATTCACTGGAGCAACTCACACGGGCACAGTTAAATGTCCTGATGATGGCACCGTAGATGCGCCGAAACATGTAACAGTCTAAAGGCCGTCTCTACGATGCCTGTAAAGGAGCAAGAGAATTCATATAAAAAATAGAATTCAATTTAATGTCATTTATTTTATCATTTTGTCAACTTTCATAAAGTTTAATAATTTTCCTAATTACTCTTTTAATTACATTACAAACTATCATTACTCTTATAGTCATTAATATCAATTATCTATATAGTTTAATTATGTTAAATTAATTGTGATTCTGTTATATTTATACTTGTTAATATATTGTGACTTTGACTCACATTTTTAATGTTTTATTTTAATCGTGTTTTAATATCTTAAATCATATATGTATCAATCAATCAATGAATATTCATTTTAATTAATCTATATAGACATATTGGAATAAAAAAATCTTTTTGTAATTTCACTAAAATTCTTTCTCAATATGTTTATTACACTAAATATTTCATATTGAATTCTATAATGAAAGTTTAGGTCTATCTTGTTTAAAAGTATGTATATCAGGTTTATAACCTATCTTGTTTAAGAATGGGTCTATCTTGTTTAAGAGTAGGTCTATCATGCCTAAGAGTAGTTCTATCGTGTTTAGAAATAGGTTTACTGTGCTTTCGAGTTGGTCTACCACGTTTAGGAGTATTAGTAAGTCTACCGTGATTATGAGTATGTCCATCATGATGATGAGTAGGTCTACCGTGATGATGAGTAGGTCTGCCGTGATGATAAGTAGGTCTGCCGTGATGATAAGTAGGTCTGCCGTGATGACGAGTAGGTCTGCCGTGATGACGAGTAGGTCTGCCGTGATGACGTGTAGGTCTGCCGTGATGATAAGTAGGTCTGCCGTGATGATAAGTAGGTCTGCCGTGATGATAAGTATGCATACTATATCTGAGGGTCAGTCCACTATGTTCAAGAGTATATAATATATTTGATTTATTTTGGAGAATTTTTTCTTATAAAAACGGTAAAAATATTGAACATAGCCACTTGTTCCATTCCATCCCACCTTGACTGTTAATGTCTCGATCGTGAACGTAGCCTAATAATTGTTGAACTGTTTGTTTCTCTTTACGCTTTATCAGCCACGGAAATGACCCAGGCAAGATCTATATCATCAGGCACTTAGTCGCCGACAAGGCTTAGATCTCTTCGTAATTGTTTATTTGCTGTAGGCTGGTCAGCCCGTTACGCCCCGGTGACGTCACACCCATTCCGACATCTTCCTACTAATTGAATGGTCCAACATTATGATGTCAATTAGCTATTGTAGAAATAAACAAGCTAGCATTTACAAAAGCAATGCACACATAGTTAGAATGTCGTTATTGCGTTAGCTGCGGAATTCCTTAAGACCCCATAAGATGAACTCAAAGTTGAAGGCTTTGAAGAAAAATATATCATCTCAGGGGGTGGAGCCTAAATTCTGTAAACTGCTAGGGAAGGAGTAAAAGTGGTTTAGGTGGGGCTCCTTGAGTGTCAATCATTCCCTAAATCTCCCCCTTTAACCAAGCTAGGTGAGGAGGTAGCCAGCCAGGTATTTATGAGTCATTATCTCCCCCAAGTATTATTATTATTAGCACCGCGTCTTACTACCCGTTCGGTTTATACGCACTTACGCTAATGTGTAATTGTAGGGTAATTGTGAGACGAAATGGAGGACCTACAGTTTAGCGTGGAATCCGAACCACGGCGGAGGCCTGTCATTCCCCACATTCACAAGATGTCTTGTCAGAGGTGAAGGAAGGGTTTGGTAATCAGATAAATCTGTACCGGGACCGAGGATTGAACCCCGGCCGCCAGCATAGAAGTCTGGCACCTTACCCCTAGACCGCCAGGTCTCCTCCCCCAAATAAAGGAAGAAAATACATAAATAGCTTGTTTGTTTGTAAGGTTTTTTATTAATTTGTAAACATCTAACAATAAACATGAATAATACATGATAAACATAAAGGTACAAACAGTTAACACCAGCCCCGAAGGGCTCTCGAAAACAAACACGACGATATCAAGTGCAGATCAACTTCTTGAGTTCCAACTTCCAATGTTCAGACCAATCTGGATGCTAATAGTTTTAAATGTTGCATTTTATTATTTTTTTGTAGGTACCTAACACATTTAACAAAATTTTACTTTAATTATATTTTTTACTTTAAGGTTTTAACTATCGAATACATTTCACAAGAATTGAGGATATATGAAAATACTTTTAGTTATTATTATATTTAGCACTGCGTCTTACTAACTGTTCGTAAGTACTAATTACTCTAATGAATTAGGAATTGGGAAGGTTGAATTAGAGGAAGTGAACCCGCATTTGCATGGAGGGAAAACCACCCTCAGTTCACCCGACTGAGATTCGAACCTCGATCTCCCCGTCCTCAGCAGTCGAGCTCGACATGACAAGTGCGTTAGCCAACTACGTCACCGAGGCGGGTTTTTAGTTATTAATACCCATTTCATTGGCCGCATGGTTTAAGGCGTCACTCTCGCAATGTATTATACTGCCAAGGTGGTGAGGTCGAGCCTAAATTCCGGTCGGGTGTATTGAGAGTGGTTTATCCTAAATGATTTTCCCCTCTCCCGCTCACACATTAGGGTAGTTTAGTAGGTCTACATAGGAGCATAACCAGTACGATTAGCAGATGCGGTTCTAAGAAAAACTACTCATAAAAATAGTAAATTCGATCAATAGTTTTATTACTACATTAACTAGTGTAGCCTTTTACCTAAAGAGTTGGCTCAGTTACATCGAGATCGACTGGTAGGATCAACCTGACTCGGGAAACGGGACATTCTTATAGTGCAGTCTATCAGGGATATATATTCCATTCACCGTAGGAATTGACTCCTGAAAGGCCTTTTTCCCTACCATAAATCTACTATATAGCAGGCTATTGGTAGGGAAAAAGACCTTTCAGAGAGTAATTCCTACCGTGAATTTATACATTGAACATGGATGTTGAAGGTTCGATGATTTCCTCATAGATGATTTTCAACCATCGATGTTTTGTAGCGATGTCCGAGACAGCGATATGTTTATGTGTTTGTTTAAAAAATAGTAATTTGTTATTATTAGTTTTTAATACAATTTCTAATAAATACACTTCAATTAGAGTTTCAATTGGTTTGGAAAATACCACAGATAGTTTTGATTCTATAACATCGATGTTTTCAGACGATGTTCTTTTTTCATCTGTGTTAATTTATTAATAGGGATTTCTATCTTGATGCTCATCAAAATTCTAGTCCTATTTGAGTGCATTAAAATGGCTTTCTTGATTACCAAACCCTTCCTTCACCTCTGACAAGACATCTTGTGAATGTGGAGAATGCCAGGCCTCCACCGTGGTTCGGATTCCACTCATTACACATTAGCGTAAGTGCGTATAACCCGAACGGGTAGTAAGACGCGGTGCTAATAATAATAATAATAATAATAATAATAGAATGGCTTTCTGTTAGTTTTTACTTTCTCTATATCTTACAGGTAGAGAAAGTATTGTGGCTGTAAAAAAAAACACTCGAGATTTTGATGAATCTCGACGTTTCATGACCCCCCGAATCCGAAAAATTGGTTTTTGAGTTTCCGTTTGTCTGTATGTACCTCCAACTAGAGCTTAAACCACTTTACCGATCGGGCTAAAACTTGGTATCTAGAGTTTTAATAGGGTTTCCCAGAGGGATTTTTGGAATTGGATATCTAACCCTAAAATTAAGGGTAGTTTACTGAAGGGAAAAAAGAGAAAAATACAAATTTTCTCAAAATCGGCTCTAACGAGTTTGATTAAATTTCATTTCAAAACATTTTAAAATATTCCAAACAAAATGGATACTCTCAATACCTCGGCAAAATAACTTTAAGGGCTCCGGTCTGATGGGTAAAACATATTTTTTTTGGATCATATCTCCTTAACTCTTTGAGATGTGAAATTACTTATCATTACAAATATATAAATTTATTTATAAAACAAACATTTTATTCGAAGCGTATTTTTATAAAACCAATAACTTTCAAGCTATACGCAAATATGTATATTTCTTAACTTTTCCAACACTAAAGGTACAGTATTGCAAGCGTAAAAAAACAACTCAAACCTGAAATGTTGATGGCTGTCAACGTCTCATGACCCCTCGTACCCTAAAAGGTGATATTTGCAAGGTCATATCTCTGTGTGTTTGTTTAAACTTAAAATTAAAAGTAGTTTAGTAAAGGTCAAAAAAAGAAAAATACCAATTTTGTAAAAATCGGCTCTAACAATTTTAATTAAAATTCGTATCTAGGCGTTGATTAAGATTATAAATAAAATGGATACTTTAATTTTCCCATGAAAATGACTTTTAGGGTCCTTTACAGAAGCTGAAATTTTCGTATATCCGCAACTATTAGAGATACTAAATAAATCATTATTGCAAAATTGTAGTATTATTAAAAATAAAAAACTTTTAAATGAAATATATTTTAATAAAACTAAACGTTTCTGATATATTGTCAAATATATTAATACATTTTGTGAGCTTTAGTTGTTGAGAGATACTACTTAAATTTTAACGCAATAATTCTCCAATGCCATAGATTAATTAAATATAAGTAAGTCTCTAAAAGTTTAAGTTATTTTTCGTTAAACCTCTTAGGAGAAATGTTTGTACAACATTTATCTATATCTATTTTAGGCTCACTAGTCAATATTTACATTTTTTAATGGTCAAAATGACTATAAACGAGGAGTTTTATAGCAATGTGATGACATGAAGATGTGCAACACCTAATAAAATGTCGAAAATTTTAACTGGAAGTCGATATTTTAATACGAAGTGTTGACCCTTGTGGACCCAATATTGATCTTTTTTATCGGTCAAACATACAAATGAGGACATTAATTTTTTTAAAATAAAACTATAAATTTAAAACTGGGACTCAAAAAATGTTTTACATAAGTATATGGCAATTTATGCTTGAGTTTGCTACTGTATATTATTTCATTTCACATATATTCGAGTTTTGAGTAAATACCTCCATTTTTAAACAAAAGAGCGAGAAAGTCCATGCGGAGCTCCGTGCCATTTATTTCGAAGAGAGATGCAACCCCATTCATGTAAATAAGCATCTGTGTACACGTGTCAAGCCCATTTAGTCTGGTTTTCTGGTGCTGGGGAGGTTAGGGTTCGAATATCATTTGGATGTATGAGCAGTGGCGGCTCGTGGCTAAGATTAATGGGGGTGCTGCTCCAGAAGGCTAAATCCTCCCCAGGCTTTCGATCATAAAAACAAATGGGTCCAAGCCCGACTCAAAATTAAACCTAAAGGCAGATGCCAAAGAAGTATGTGATATTGTTATTAATCAGCTAAAAGAACGTAATCACAGATACTCGGTAGTTTTGCCATAGATGACCTCAAAAAATGGTTTTGTTCAGATACATCTTCCCAACTAGTTTATCAGCACTTTTTCTTTAAATCAAAGGCTAATTATTTCAAAAGAAAATTTGATAAATGAACTATTTGTAATATACCAAAAGATACATTAAAAATATGTCTTCAAGTTGTGATTTGTAAAGTTTTTTGACCGAGCATTGCTTTGAGGATTCATTTTCTGAAGTGTGCAAAACCCTGCAGATAATATTAACCACTTCAATTTCAAATTCCGAGTCAGAGAGTAGTTTCAATAAGTTAAAAATACCAAAACGTTCCTTCGGAACTCCAAGGGACAAGACCGGTTACATTTTCTATTTGTTCTATACATAAAAACAAAAATGGTTGAGTTTCCAAACTTCAACAACAGATTCATCGACAAGGGCGTAGAAAGCATGGGGTGACCCCCCTGGAATGTACTGGACCTCCCTAATGGGGGTCTCTGTATGCATACAAATACTTTAACAAGGTATAGCTTTTTACTTTTACTACAGTTTTATGTAAATGGTGAACTGGTGGTCTAGGGGTAAGGTGTCAGACTTCTGTGCTGGCGGCCGGGGTTCAATCCTCGGTCCCGGCAAAGATTTATCTGATTACCAAACCCTTCCTTCACCTCTGACAAGACATCTTGTGAATGCGAGGAATGCCAGGCCTCCACCGTGGTTCGGATTCCACGTTAAACTGTAGGTCATCCATTTCATCTCACAATCACCCTACCATTACACATTAGCGTAAGTGCGTATAACCCGAACGGGTATTAAGACGCGGTGCTAATAATAATAATTTATGTAAATGACTTCAACCAAATAGTACCTAGTTAATTATTATTCTAAAATTCACCTTCAAGATGCAACTTGTAAAATTAGCTCTGCCAACATTTCAAACACTTTTTTTTTCTACACTCAAACTAATATTGGGCCACAATGGACGTTTCTTGGTATGAGTCAAGTTGTGGCAAACATTTTTTCTTCACTTTAGGAATCAGCAAGCAGAAATAGTAGTTTAAATAAAAGGATGATAATTGTCATAAATTAAGTCGGCACCTTATGTAAGTTGACTACTTTTATTTCCCCCCCGCCTCTATTTAAACATACATACTCACGCAAAGACCTATCTTGTAACTATGAACATTTTGAAACCATTTACAAAATTTGAACAGCGCCGCATTACTACAGTAGCCCCATGACTTCTTTGGTGCTGACTGACAGCTGACTTCTGACGGCTTTGAAAAGCTACCAGACCAAATTATGTATCCCTACGCTGAACCATATGATCTACAAAAACCTGTGTTTAGCAGGTGTCACTTCTGACAGTCAAAATTTTAGGTATATACCTAAATGTTGACTGTCAGAAGTCAGTTGTGAGCTGTCAGTCAGCACCAAAGAAGCCATGGGGCTACTGTAGCTAGTACAGTGTTGAGTGTGGTGAAATGTTTTGTGTTGTTTTGGTACGTATTGACGCATATAGTCGACGATCTCGGGTTCGATTTAATTAGGAAATGCACCCCCTGTGAATCATTACTATGATTATTCCACATCCAAGAACTTCGTCGAGTATTGTCAATAATTCAAACTTTTAAAAAAGCAAAGCATTTATTAAAAAATATATCTCGCCCTTAGGTTTTTATTATTACTCTTAAAATGTAAATTATTTCCTTATTAATCTTCAGGTGTATTCGATTACTCGAAAATTCAAGTTCAAGTAGATTTTAAATAGCTAAGATTTTTACAAAACTCAAAAAAATTGAAAATTCCTAATTCGATTGGTTTTATTAAATTTTAAGATATAATCTCCTTGAAAATAGAGTCCATCTGTAAAGTTGAAAAAAATTGTACAGTAATAATATTTTCTTTAATTTGAATTTGTGTGGTAATAAATTTGTTCACAAACAAATTTAATTATAAAAAAAAGTTTGTATTTATTTATGGTTTATTCATGGATCCATTACAGAAATTCAACTTGAAATATTTCTTGTTCAAATAATGCTCTATTTTACTCGAACTCGAAAGAAAGCTCGACTCGAGCTCAACTCGAAGTAAAAAATGTTTAATCGCACACCCCTTGTCAATTTTCATTATCAACAATTTTAGGTGTGCACAACATTATTCGACTAAGTTAGATACCTATTAGAAGGAATACATTATGTTACTGGTTAATAACCGTAGTGGTGGCCGAGGAGTCTAAGAAGTTAGACTCACATCGCATTTGCTCACATTTGACGGGCAGGCCACGGCTTGAATCCGTTCAGATGTACTTGATATAGTTTTCCGAATAGGATTTTCCCTGTGGTTTTCCCAACTTCTTTCCAAACTAATGTAGGTGAATTTCCTCTAAGCCACCCAATTCATCCTTCCCACCTAGATCAACTCGTTGATGAGACGTGTTGAATCCACCACACTAGCGCCGAGTGTTGATATTAGCCGTAGCTGGTAACAAACTGTGTATTGTGTTTAGAAAATGAATTTTGAACAAGTTACAGTAATTGGAAAATAAAACGTCCTATACCCCACACAGAACTTACAGATAAATGAATACGTTAAACTTGAGTTTATCACCCCTCTTCGGAGAGTTTATCATTCTTATTTTAAAATAACTATTAGAAAGTGAATTTATGACGAGTAGTGTGTGCATATATATGTGCATGTACGTGTGTGATAATGTCGACCTACATCAAGATAATAAACTTTCAGCTATCCAAGGAAATTGTATGTTTCTTTCTACTAACTGCTATTGGCAACTCGATTATATAAATTATTTAATTTGATTTCATTACGAAGAGCTATACATTTTAGATATAACTTTACAAAAACAGTAACATTTTAGAATATTAAATAATAATAATAATAATTATTATTATTATTTAATCAGAATTCATTTACTTTCAGAAAGACAGACTAATGCAGATAATTAATTAACATTTCATTTTTATGTCTAATTTTTTTTTTTATTATATATATATTTTCAACAATACTGTTCTAAACTTTGTTAAATTAGAATTATAACTACCCGGAATTCCATAGATAGGTTTGGGATGTGCTAAAAGGGGAAACAATAATAAATCCACAAAAGTGACAACAATTGTTATTATATACATTTATTTTTTATTGTAGTCTAAATTACATTTTGTTCCAACAATCAATTTTATCTAAATTGTTCATTATTATTATTATTATTATTATTATTAGCACCGCGTCTTACTACCCATTCGGGTTATACGCACTTACGCTAATGTGTAATGGTAGGGTGATTGTGAGATGAAATGAAGGACCTACAGTTTAACGTGGAATCTGAACCACGGTGGAGGCCTGGCATTCCCCACATTCACAATTAAATAATTAAAGGTGGTTTTAATGGTAGATTACGAAAATCAAACTCAAAATGGTGCTAACGCTATCATAGCTAATTTCCCCCCTCTCATCGGAGGACGTGAGTATGAAGGTCAGCATGGCCATAAGATGGATTTTTTTGTCAAATGTGTTATATTTCTCGTCTTACTACCCATCCGCTCTATCCACATATTTAAGCCTACACTGATATCGAAGGGCGTGAGGAATATATAACGTATAGGACCTATATCAACATCTGCGTGTGTATCAACTCTATGCGACTAAATATCAAGGGTTCGTTGTAAAACAGTTAATTAATATTTGTAAAGAAGAAGCACTTCAAAAAATGATGTGTGGATCCTTTTCATCAATACTACTACAAACTAGTTTTAAGAAGTACCATGTATATTGTGAGAACTTTGTATTTTTCTAGTAACTTACCACTAATTCTTTAGATCCATTCCTTGGAAAGAAATGACTTGGGACTTCGATATTAGTTCGGCATATCTAATAAAGTTACCAGGTCCCTTAGAGCAACTATGATATGGTAATTGATTTCACACCAATCTGCGTCGATATACTTAAATTCCGTACTCACAACGTTCTTCGAGCAGATTATACAAAAAACGCCAGATTTATGGAAATACTAATCATCATTCAACCTCCAATCATATGTTATCAATATCTATTAAATGGCAGCTCCATAAATTCATTCTAAATACAACCCAAAGCATAAGCCAAATATTCCAGCTTCAATGTACTTTTTTTTAAACGTTGTTAAATAAGTGTACCTAGAAGGTTAATGTAGGAGTAGAGCTTAATTATAAGCATACCATTTACACTGGCTTGAAATTTAATGCCATTGCAACCACCTCCATGGCAACCGTCTCCATGGTAACCGTCTCCATGGCAACCACAACCAAGGCAACCGTCTCCATGGTAACCGTCTCTATGGTAACCGTCTCCATAGTAACCGTCTCCATGGCAACCGTCTCTATGGTAACCGTCTCCATAGTAACCGTCTCCATGTCAACCGTCTCCATGGCAGCCGTCTCCATGGCAACCGTCTCCATGACAACCGTCTCCATGGCAACCGTTTACATGACAACCGTCTCCATGGCAACCGTTTCCATGACAACCGTCTCCATGGCAACCGTCTCCATGACAACCGTCTCCATGACAACCGTCTCCATGGCAACCATCTCCTACACGAAAATGTGAGTACACTACCACTAAATTATAAAATGGTGAGCTGATATAGTCAGTTGGTTAAGAAAGTGCACGTTAGTTACCTCAAATAAATAAAAATAAATGAAAGAAACTGCACCAGATTTTGATGACATAATTTTTTTTTGTTCATCACAGACAATACTGATGAGTACATAAAGCCTTAGGAGGACCTTTCTTCTGCATGACGTAATAGAAGATAAGGTTGAGGGAAAGAGGAGCTTAGAAAGGAGGAGTATTTAAATATAGGACTACTTGAAGGAAAGAAAATTCTGGGTGCTAAAGGAGGAGGCATTGGCGGTATACGTTTACTGACAAAAGGAATAGACCTATCGTAATACAGAACGCCTAGTAATAATAATAATAATAATAATAATAATAATAATAATAACAACATAGATCCTGTTCACGAACCCCAGGCCATTGAAATGCTGTTTTACATAATATGTTATTTTTTGTTATTTAGTTTATTTAGGTTATATTTTCATGTTTTATGATATTTTTAACACCGTATCTTACCACCCGTTCGGTTTATACGCTTATGTACCAATTACACTAATGGCCTTAAGGATATGGAAGCCTACATTTATAGGAAGTGTACCCGCAACTGCGTGGAGGGAGAGTGGATAACCATTTTGGAAAAACCACCCTCAGTACACCCGACCAAGATTCGAACCCCGATCCCCTCGTCATCGGCAGTCTAGTCTACTGCGAGAGTAGCGCGTTAAACCACGCGGCCACCGAAGTGGGTTTTGTGACATTGTTTAGTTGTTTTGTTTAGGTACTTATGTTGAGTAAGTAACTTTTTAAATACTATCGATGGTAAGTGTCCACTCAAAGATTTGTCAGCACCAAGGCCGTAGCCAGCCAATAATTTTGGGAGGGAGGAGGGGGGAGGGTCGGGGGCACATTCCTCAATCACCGGAGGCTAGAAAACATTCTGAAAAACAAACTGTTCTAGAAGCTATCGGAAATGTTTTTTTATGCTAACACAGCCCCCTAATTTATACTCTTGTAGGCCTACCTTAATTTTGAAATGTTGCCGGTACCACTTGTTGCATATTCAGTGAAATACATATATAGATGGGGGATATTTATTCTTGGTGGGGAGTGGGTTGCCCACACTGCCTTCTCTCCCAGTTTCACCGCCACGAACAGAGACTATAAAGCTTGATTCACACTTTCGCCGCAAGATAGAAAGCAGAATCTGCGCTGTAATTCACACACTTTAAGTTGACCATTGATGCATTGCAACGCTTTAAAACAACTTATTATCAATATATTTTATTTTCTAGAGGATAAACATATATTTAAGATCATTCTCCCGATGGTTGTTTACAAATTATAACGCTGTGTCGTGAGACAATCCAATACATCGATAAACACGGTTTATTATTATTAATAGCACCGCGTCTTACTACCCGTTCGGGTTATACGCACTTACGCTAATGTGTAATGGTAGGATGATTATGAGATGAAATGGAGGACCTACAGTTTAACGTGGAATCCGAACCACGGTGGAGGCCTGGCATTCCCCACATTCACAAGATGTCTTGTCAGAGGTGAAGGAAGGGTTTGGTAATCAGATAAATCTGTGCCAGGACCGAGGATTGAACCCCGGCCGCCAGCACAGTAGTCTGACACCTTACCCCTAGACCGCCAGGTCACCTAATAAACACGTTTTACATTAACGAGCTATCTCGAAACTCCTCACAACGGCCAACGAAGCTGTCTGCTAGCTTCTAGCCCTACAGCGCATGCGTTGTTTGTCATATGCTCATGCGCACTGACTTGAGATGGTTGAGTTTGAGATTTGATTGGTTCTCCCGTGTCTAACACCTCGGAAAGAGCGGACGAAGTAAACAATAGTTGAACTTCAGCAGAACAGCTTGCGACGATTGAGCGGAAATCTTGTGATTGGCTTAGAGCGCGTCACGTGACCACGTTTCTGTTCCGCGCTAGTTTTTCGGCAAATGTGTGAATCCACAGTAATAAATGTAAATGAGAGATATTTCCAAACTTCTTGGAAACCAACTTATCTTTGATTGAAGAGTCAACTTGACGTCACAAACCGCGCCCTCCCCCCCTTTTTACCCTCACATGTGGGACTATAGGGGCCCACACACCTGGAGAGGTCATTGCTTCTGCCCCTATACTACCTGGCTCACACGTAACACCGGCACGAGACTTTGTACTTTATTACCTTTATTCCGTCGTGAATATACCAATCGGGATACGGGCTCCAGACTTATACACACGGACGATATTAATTATATACTTCTGGCGGCCGGAGTTCAATCCTCGGTCCCGGCAAAGATTTATCTGATTACCAAACCCTTCCTTCACCTCTAACAAGACATCTTGTGAATGTGAGGAATGCCAGGCCTCCACCGTGGTTCGAATTCCACGTTAAACTGTAGGTCCTCCATTTCATCTCACAATCACCCTACCATTACACATTAGCGTAAGTGCGTATAACCCGAACGGTTAGTAAGACGCAGTGCTAATAATAATAATAATAATAATAATAATAATAATAATAATAATATACTTAGTTCAGTAGATAAACTTTTAAGGGCTGCGTGAGGGAGGGCAGGGTGACCAGATGCATGGCCGTAGAGAGAATTTTAATTTGGAGGGGGGGGGGTTTCTCTTAAAATCGTAAGTCTATGACATGATGTCAAGACTCACTACTAAACCCTTAGAAATAAGAACATTGTTATTTAATACAGTAGGGGTAGGAATTTATTTGTGTAAGAGGGGAGGAGATGGGGGAGTGGGGGCAAGTAACAAAAAAGTTTTTTAGGGACTCTATACCTACATACCCTCAGCTAACGTTAGATAATTGGATGTTTAAAGAAGCCATTTGACGGGGTCCTTTTGGAGAATTTTTGATAATCATACTCTTTCAAAAGCTATTAAAATACTGCTCTTTCCAGAAGTTTTCGAAATTCAGGTATTCATAAAGTGGTCCCCCAGATCTTTTTTTTTAGATGCCTTAGAAGATATTAAATGTGGTCCTCGCCTGATTTTTTCTTCTAAAATTAGATTCCGTTAAAAGTTATTTGGCGTGGTATTCTCCCAGCCTAATTTTAAAAATTGGATAACCTTAGAAGTTATTTGAAATGAATATTTAAAAAAAAATTAGATGCTTTTTTAATAAGCTATTGAAAGTGATCTATCTCCGACACTTTTTTGAGAATTGAACGATTTTATAAGCTTATTGAAGTGGTTCTCGCATGTCTTTTAGATTTTTTTTATATGCATATAGAAGCTTCTTAAAATGATCCCCTTTAGGTATAAAAAAATAAAATAAGATGCCTATAGAAGCCATTTAGAGTAATATTCGCCTGGAACTTTTTATTAAAACTAAATTGCTCTAGATGCTTCCCCGACAAGTTTTTGAAAAGTAAATACTTCTATAACTTATTTAAAGTTTGATACAAGGCTATATATATTCTTTTTAACTTTAAAACTCGTATAAAAAACTTCAGAAAATTTAGGAAACTGTTCAAAATGTAACTGTACAAACTCATTTAATGTTTTATCGATAGGCAAATTACAAAAATTACAGAAACTGTGCATATTGATTAATTTGAACTTAATGTTTTCCTAAGCTACAAGCCCAGAAGTTGTTTGTTTTAATTGTTGTGTCGCTTTAAGAGGGCTTAGCCGTCTGTTTACCTAAACGATCACTTTAAGATAATCTTGTTTTCTTTTATTTATTTTTTGGTCTGTTTATACGAATTATTTTTTTTAGCCTTAAGAGAAGGTAATTTTGCTAATAACTTAGGAAATTTGAACCAACTCCAAACACCAATTTCTCAGACACATATTTTGAAATTCTATACTTTAAATATTTATGTCATTCTGTAGTGGTTCCTCTACCTTCTCGCTAAATTTCTCTTTCTCACCACACTGATAAGTGGTTGTTAATATTAGTTTTGGAAATGTCCATCCAAAACTATTTCCTGTGTCCCCATTGTGAATTTTAAATGCTTCTATTCTTCTGTTTATTTGGGGTTGTCCTTATACCTTAACTAACAATTTAAATTTTATACTTTGGAGATGAAAAAAAACCAGTTTTGGAAATTTTGAAGCATTCCCTCCATCCACATTTTGCGGTACTTTATTTTTAAATTTAGAAATGTTTATACGTTATGGCTGTTTAAGGTAAACCTTATCCTGGCTGATATATTTCTAGCCCACTTAAAAGTAGTTAATTCTTTTCATTTTTAAAATTTTGAAACCCATATTTAACCAGCTCTCACTTACTAATAATACATATTTATTAAATGTTTGGTTATTTTAAGTGATCCCGCTGTAATACTTCCTAATTTCATTTTCTTACATAATATAAAAGTGTTTATTTTCCCTAATTTATACAGCCCTTTCTAAGGTTACCGATTTTAAATTTCAAGATTTTTATGGTTATTGGAATAGTTCCTATATCTGCCTACCCAATTTCAGTTTCCTAATACATTGAGATGTATTATTATTATTATTATTATTATTATTATTAGCACCGTGTATTACTACCCGTTCGGGTTATACGCACTTACGCTAATGTGTAATGGTAGGATGATTGTGAGATGAAATGAAGGACCTACAGTTTAACGTGGAATCCGAACCACTGTGGAGGCCTGGCACTCCACACGTTCACAAGTTGAGATTAATAAACGTCCTGTCAGAGGTGAAGGAAGGGTTTGGTACTCAGATAAATCTGTGCCGGGACTGAGGGTTGAACACAGGACCCCCATCACAGAAGTTTGACCCTTTAATCCTGGACCACCAGGTAACCCACTGACATGTAGTGGTTTCTATTAGTATCGGAAACGTTAAGCTACCCATCCACCTCATTTCTCCTACTAATACTTAAACATTTATAATTTTAAGTTTTATTGGTTTATCTGGAATAGTCCTTACAAATTTAAACCACACCAAAAAACATTATTTTTGTTTATACCCCCATATCATTCTCTCTTCCTCCCCCACTTCCCAAAGGCTCATTTTAAAATCTAAATTGCTTATACTTTTATTGTTATTTGGGTTGGTTCCTTTACCAATTTGTCAAGTTTCCGTTTTCTACCACACTCAGATGTAGTTGTTTCTATTAGTTTTTAAATATTTTTAGTCCTGAAAACCCTCAGGTATCAAATTTCATTGAGACCAGGACACATGAGATTTCCCACCCCTCTCTGCCCCTCTCCACTCCCTTAATGGTGTAATTGGTAGCCTGAATGGATACTAAGACGCGGTGAAAACATAAGGCAGTCTTGTAAGGCGACGACGGCCAATGTCAATCTTCACGACGTTCCCCTTGCTCAATAGGCCTCCCGCTGACCCGGTTAACGCAGAGGAAGCCTCGGTTGCCTACCTAGAGCCAAGACAGGAGTTTCTCTTCTTGCATGATCTTTATTAATATCTCTTTGTTTGTATGTTCATTAATAAAACACTCTTGAAACGATGAACTGTACGTTACTCCAACTATAACACCTTCTTCCCCTAAGCTGGGACCCCTCGCATCGGTGGTCAAGTGGCCTAAGACGTTTTACTGGATTGGCGTTGATAAACAGATTGGGGCTTGAATCCCACTCACCCACCTCGGTGGTGTAGTTAGCTAACGCGCTGGTTTCGTGTTGAGCTAAGCTTCGGGGTTCAAATCTCAGCCATGTGAACTGGGGGTGGTTTTTACTAAATGGTTTTCCACTCTCCCTACACACAAATGTGGGCTCACTTCATCTAAATTCAACCTTTCCAATTCTTAGCTAATTAGATTAATTAGTTGATAAGCGTATAACCCGAACGGGTAGTAAGACGTGGTGATATAGTTTTTAAATTTTCTAATCTCATTTGGATGTAAAGAGGTATTGTTCCTAAATGTTTTCCCACTTTACTTACACGGAGATTTTTGCAAATTTCATATAAAACTCTACCTACCCTCATGCATATTTTATTAGCGAATTTTTTTGTACTTCGCCTTAGTATCCATTCTGGTCATATATTCCCGTATGAATTACACTAATAAGTTAGTGATTATGCTGTGTGGCTTCAGAGGAGGTGTATCAGAATTTGCGTGGAAAGAAAGTGGAAAACAATTTATCTGAAACCACTCACAATAGACACAACCAAGATTAGAGCCCTGATATTCTTGTCATCAGCAGTCCAGTCTATTGCGATAGTAATGTCTTAGACCATTTGACCACTTAAGTGGGTCCGAACGATCACTAAGACGCGGTATACAAATATCGCCTGGATAGAGGATTGAAAATAACACAGAGGAAAGTACTGTTAAGTTTTGACGCTGGTGTCAAAGATCGGACCCTTAGGTCATGAAAGCCCCTCCCCCACACACCTAAATCTGTCCGTTTGGTGACTCTTTCTTTTGTGCGCCACCTCTTACTACCCATCCGGGATACCAAAATATTCACCCTATTGTGATATGGTCTAGCTAGATCAGAGGTCGACAAAGCAATTTATTCTGGGATATACTTTCAAAATGTCAAATTGTTTTTTAAAATACCCAGATAATTTTTTTTTGAGGTATTTAGCTTTATGAACCAACTGATTATATAAACACACGAGAATTTCTACGAGCGAGAGCGAAAGGGACTACCATTTTTTCTGGGAAAGGTATTTTCACATGCCACAATCCACATGGGACCGATGGCTTTACTTTCCCTCCGAAGGAAGTTGTGTTACGAATGTTTATCGCTCAATAAAAATCCGTCCACACCCGGTTAGGTTTGAACCCACGAGCCTCGCTTATAGAATTGTGTGTTTACTATAATTGTAACCTACAGAGGCTTTGCTATAACATCTTTGTTCCGTCAGAGGTGGGCTTTGTGGCTTAAAATTGTAATTTTAACGGAAGGTTTTTTTTATTTAGCTTATGGCATAACTGATCTGGAGGGTCCAGCTCAGTCCCCTGTATGTAGACTATTTGTCGCTCTGCTGGAACAGAGCGTTGCCTATGTTGTTAAATTATTATTATTAGCACCGCGTCTTACTACCCGTTCGGGTTATACGCACTTACGCTAATGTGTAATGGTAGGGTGATTG
>CABEEJ010007768.1:0-19545 GCA_901482245.1 Timema douglasi | reverse complement strand
ATATATATTTTTTTTTTTTTCAAAAGCTATTTATCAATAAATTACATAATTTTTTAAACTATTGCTTATCATGTAAATTACCACTAATTATAAACAAAATTGTTAAGGACATTTTTGAAAGATTTCAAAATTTCAAAATTCATTTGTTATAGTCATGATTAAAATCAAATCATGATCTGATCTTGAAGCATGGGTACACCTGGAATACTGAAAATGATGACCATATAACATTTGAATATCAAGTTTGAACAAAATTTATCAAACTGTTTCACTTGTAGTTCCGGGGATTGACAGAGGGGGAGGGGGGTGACTACATAAAACATCAGGATCCCTTATAAAAAAAAGTTAGCGCCACTTTTTACCACCTGTTCAGGTTATGCGCATATGTATTAATTACGACAATGAGTTAAGGATGAGGAAGGTTGAATGTAGAGTAAGTATACCTGCATTTGTGTGGAGGGAAAGTGGAAAAAATAGGGAAAACCACCCTCAGTACACCCGACTTGGATTCAAAACCCGATCTCCCTGTCATTGGCAGTCTAGTCCAACACGATGAGTAATGCCTTAGACCATTTAGGTCATAATAAAATACTAGAGGTAGAATTTTTTACTAAAAGTAAAATATATTAACACTAAAGATTTTATCTCGAGTTTCCCGGTATTTGACGGACATATGAACTCCCACAGTAACTGGAAGGAGGTTGAATTAATATAAAATAATATGACATAAAAGAGAATGTACGATAAACAAGAAAGTAGCCAAGCAGACACCTATAATTTTCTACAAAGAGAAGGGTATGTGTTTTTTACAAGGTAAAGTTGTACGAATAGCTCATATCTGTCCATGGTTGTCTTTATTTACCTAGCCCCTTTCCCCCCCTCATCCTTGATCTATTTCCTCACGGAATAATAAAAAAAGGAAGAAAAGAAAGAATGAATGTTCAAATGCTAGAAACAGTTTCTAGCAATTTAAATGTCACTCCCCCTTTTCAACATGATACAAAATAGCAGATAAGCGTTCGTATTCAATTGGACTACATTACATTAATCTGCGCCATGACACGTAGTTATTATTTCGAAGAGTCTTTTCTTCTTGGTCCGGAATTGGACTGCCGGGCTTAACCCGCGTCTATGTACTCCGTATCCTCATAGTCTTGAAGTACGAACCATTTGATATTTCGTGCACACACTTCATATGTTTAGCCTCGTAAGATCACGTCAACCAACGTGAAAATATAATACGTTATCCAATAAAATTAAAATAAAACAGTTTCATTAAATACAATAAACATCCACGTGTCTAATCATCATTTTGATGTAGTGTTTTTAGTTAAAATAATGATAACCTTAAACTAACTTCGGTGGCCACATGGTCTAAGGCATTTTTCTCGCAATAAACTGGCCTGCCGATGACTGAGAGGGGAGATCATGGTTAGATCCCGGTCGGGTGTATTGAGGGTGTTTTCCCCTATTTTTTTCTTCCCATGCAAACACGGCTACACTTCCTCTAAATATATCCTTCGCAACATTCGTAATTAAAACATAAGCATGTAACTTGTATGGGTAGTTAGACCTGGTGCTAAAAAAGAAAAAAAATATAACCTTAATGGTTCATGGTAGTATAAGCAAGTTAAGAGTCCACATTTTGGCATATCTTACTATAAAAAATATTTATAGGAAAAATAAGTAAAATATCTATCTATAAATACATATAGTAAATTTTTTACATTTATTTAAGAACTGTCGAGATATGCTATACTATTTTTCATTCTTTGTTTTAAAATAGAAAAATAAGGATCAGTTTGGGCCTAACAACTATTGCCATTAAAAATGTATATATATAATTTAGCACCGCAACTTACTACCCGTTTGGGTTTATACATTCATGCACAATTTACGACAGTGGTTTTACGGAATAAGAAGGTTATAGTTTGAGGAGTTGTATTCGCATTTGTGTGGAAAACCATTTTGGAAAAAACCTCAATTCACCTGTCCGAAATTCGAGTCTTGGTCTCACCATCATTGGCAGTCTAATCTACTGTGAGAGTATCACCATATGGCTACCGAATCCAATGTACTGTCAGAGTAACACTTGAAAACAGTTTAACCGCCAATGCAGACAATGCGTTCTTCTTCAAAATGTAATAAAAGACTAACATAATCATAAACCAAAACAAATCTACCTAACGCAAGAAGTCGTAAACTATTTAAACTCCCGGAATCATCTCTTGAAAAGGTATTTTATCGTAACCATTTAAATGGCCCTGGAAAAAAGCATAAATACTCCTCCCCCCAAACCCATCCCTTTTTACCCTTATATGTATGCTTATAACGTCGACCCCAGTGGTCTTGGGGTTAAGTGCTCGCCTCACGACCCGATGTTCACCGGGGTCAACCGATTCTTCCCGAGCAATAAAAATCGGTAGCACAACTTCCTTCGGATGAGAAGTAAAGGTATCGATCCCATGTCGATTGTGGCATGTAAAATAAGTTTGGAAGGAATGTGAAAATACCTTTCCCGGCAAAATTGGTAAGCCCTTTCGCTATCGCTCATTGAAATTCTCACGAGTTAATATAATCAGTCAGTTCGGTGAGTGCACGTTAAATACCTCAAATAAATAAAATATTATGTTAACCAAACTCTCGATCAACAAACGCTGATTCGCAGGCGGGGGAACAAATATGGCCCCGACTTGACAAAATAGTATTCTCGTGCCGCGTTCATTTAAAAGCCCCGTTGTGTTACTCAAATATGAGTGCATCCATCTCTGCTCGAGGGGCCTTCGAACAACCCAGTCATTGTATCAATTAATGAAGCTGTTGTGTATGCAAACAAGCGGTTAGATTGCGTCACAACAGTCATTTGTTATTTCGCAAAGTTGAATGATGTGGGTTTAAAAGTGTGCAGGCCCGCCTTTTGAAAGGGTAGGGGTGGGGTGATATAGTGATTGCAGAGTAGCAGCAGATAAATAAATAGAGAGGCCATCTCATCGACTCAAAATACTGTACGCCCCCTAAACCCCACCCAATTCGTTAACATACATAGTTAGTACTTAATACATTTTCTTGTCTAACTTCATTTTAAACTTCCACCCAGTTTAGTGGTATTAGCTACAGTCCAATGTTTATAGGAAGGGCCCTTTATAAAATACTAACACATTTTAAAGCCAAAATTGATAACAATTTATTACAATACAATACAATGCTATTTTATGGGTATTAATAATATCTATCAAAATTGATAGCTGCAGGTCACATGACCTGATGCGAGAGTAGATGTAACTTTCTTCTTGTGGTTCCCCGTCACCTTCCGCACTGAACTTCAATGAGCGAGCGCGAAAAAGCCCACCAATTTTGCCGGTAAAGGTATTTTCCCATACCTTTCCGGGTTCTTTTAAATGGAACAATTGACATGCGACCAACGGCTTTACTTCCCCTCCAAAGAAAGTTATGCTACAGATTGATTTTATCTCAAGAAAAATCCATATATCTTAGCTGGAATTGAACCTTCGAACAGAAAGGGTACTGAGGCAATCACTTTTCTCCAAGATCACAGAGGTCGATTGTAGAATACTTATTGGTGTCAAATAAGGCCCTTTAAAAAAATCTGACTGTAAATATGGTTTAGGTTTTGGATTTAATAATGATTTTTTTTTCTAAACTATGCAAATGATGGCTGTTATTGCCGTCCACCCGTCCTTTAAAAACTCGAAAGTGGGACGGGATAATCTGCAAATAAGCTCTTCCGTTCAATATTTTATGTTATATAGTAATATTATCACGCAAATAAGTGAAAAAGTGGTCAATTACAGTCTGACCACTATTAAAAGAATCTTGTCAAAATAAAAGTTTACTAAATCCAGTTTTACGTTCTTGAAAACATAATATGGTTAAAATGTTTAAAAAAAATACTAACAATATTTATAAGCAATGAAAATTAATGTGTTATACATTCATTAGTTTTTAAGCCTTTCTTTGACAAGCTGATGTCAATATTATCCAACCTAACCAGACTGTACCTTCAATTTAAAGATGAACGAAAGGTTAGGTTTTATTAGATTGGGCTAGCTTGTTATAAAAGTATATTTCTGTCACTTAATTATACTAATTAAGAGTGGTCCACGTGCAAATTAAGTTAATTAATTTTATTTTCAACGAATAAATTACGAATTGTACTTATATATACTACATTTTTGTGAATACTGTAAGATTTTTCAGTATCAGTGCTCCTTGATTTGATCTTCTAACGTTGTAACCCTTACGTCTGTTGAGCTTTGCACCCCGAAAAACTAACTTGGTTAGATAAAAACCAACCCTAGTCCAGGTTTGACCTTGTAGCTTATAAATAGTAACTGATAATGATTGTTTAACTGGTAACTGCCTTCGTCTCAAAGTAAAAGAGATGTCACGGTTTACAGGGCCTAATAGATTTTTGGTATGAAACACATATTTCCATTGAGATGGATCCGTAATAATTTTTGCGTAGATTATATTTGCATCCAATTTTGTCACTGCTAGTTGGGTTTCATCGCATAGGCCCTGTTTATTACTCCAAACACACAAACCAACACTCAAACATTAGTTTTATTCATAAGGCTATGTTATTTATTACTCTACATTGTTAGCTGTCTTTTAATAAGAGTAGTAATCGGTCTGGACGAACACATATCTAGGCTAAGTAAATGTAAGTGCAAATAAAAAAAGATTGTTTAAAGTTTCCTCTAAACTTTCACTGAACAAAGAAACACTAATAATAACTAATAAGAATACAAACACACCAAACCATAAACACAGGTCACTGAATTATAATCTACCATTAGATTTGGATTTGGATTTTAGATTGGAATTTATATTCTAGTTTCTCCTTGCTTTTAAAATGCAAATAACATGTAAACGAATCAAAATAATTAAATAAATCACGTCTTTATTTTTATAATTAATTACCTCGTAGTGACCTGGTGGCTCATGGGTAAAGTGTCGGACTTCTGTGCTGGAGGGTGGGGGTTCAATCCTCGGTCCCGGCACAGATTTATCCAATTGCCAAACACTTCCTTCACCTCTGACAAGACGTTAATTAATCACAACTTGTGAATGTGTGGAATTCCAGGCCTCCACCATGGTTCGGATCCCAAGTTAAACTGTAGGTCCTCCATTTCATATCACAATCACCCTATCATTAAACATTGGCATAAGTGCGTATAATCCGAACGGGTAGTAAGACACAGTGCTAATAATAATAATAATAATAATAATAATAATAATAATATCCTCGTGAGTGGTTCCTCTACAATTTCAGCCAATTTTAGCTTTCTATTTTATTGAGTAGTATTACAGATTATCTAGACAGATTTACATACATAAATACAGATACAATTTGACTTGTATTAATAGATAATTTTTGTTTGCAATTGTCAATTTTAATCATTCGTGTCACACGCAACCGGGATCACACGGCTAGATACGGTATTCCTTTGTTTACGTGTTTTTTTGTTGACAGATAATTTGGTGGCAAGTATAAGGTGGTTTGTTTACCATCAATTATTTCCAATTCTCACTTTACGCCAATTTTAATGCATTTCCTCTTTATAGCTTTCTCGTCTTTAAATAAGTTTCACTCAATTGATACGGGTCGAACCTAGTTCTAAAATGATAAATTAAAAAAAATCAACAACAAAACTAGTAGATAAAACATTCTTTTCTCAAAAAATTTGGTCGATATATTTATTTTATTAGGTCAAACACACTAGGGGGTGTTATACTCACATATACACTAAAAAACTAAAAACTAAACTAAACTAAAAAACTAAAAACAACTAAAAAAAACCTCCGTAATTAATACATCCTCACTTTCTCCCTTCCCTTCACTTCAACAACATCCATACACAGAGTCATAGGCTTACATGCTCTTTTATTCTCAAAACTCTAAATGTTTATCTTTTTTCCCCACATGCATATAAAACATTTAACCTAATCTTACATGGTCTACCCCTTCCTTTTGATCCACATTCTGTACCTTTATAAATTTTCTTCATCAATCGATCCACAATCATCCTATCAACATGCCCTAACCAAAGTAAGACGCTTATTCCCCATTAACTTGCTGGATTCTCTTTCAAACCACAACCCCTTGGCGCCCGTTCATTAATGGCTCTGTACATATGAATTTTCAACATACATTTATTAGATATCTCATTCCAACCGCGTTCACCTTGCTCTTGTTTCTCCTGAAAAACCCACGCTTCACGTCCATAAAATAATGTTGGCATTAATACACTTCTATATACCGCCAAGTGCCATCTTTGCTTCTTTAGATGATACAATTATTAAACCTGTTTATAAAATATCAATCTCAATGTAATAATGATAAGACAACTGGATTTTTCGTGTTAACACCAACTTTTTTTTTAATGGAGCAGTTAAAGAAATGGAACATTACATAAACCTGTGTTTAGGACTAGTTTTTCTCGGGCGTGTCAAATTCCTCCATGGAGATTTAATCTGATAGTAATAAACTAGTTCAGGTATAGGGAACCTTAGGTCTTTTGAGGTGCTGCCTATTGACATATTTTGTCAACTATCTCTCTTCATCGTTTGTACATTCTCAAACTCAAATAATGGCTTTCCTACAATAAAATAAAATGAAGTTTTATCAACTGTTGAGATGTAAAGTTTGTAGGACTCCATTCCTTAGTGATTTTTGATCTTTATTACATACTGATGTAAATTTTAAGCATGCTTGTACAATATACATCTACAGTTGAAGGGGGTGCGACAAAAGGCCAGTATTTTTGCAGTTTTTATGTAAAAACATTTTTTTTGGCCAAATAAAAAAATATTGGTCCAGTTCAATTATAGGGTTTAATTTTCTTCACATGGTGATATCAATAGTTCCAGCATAACTGTCATGACTCATGAGCATGGTTGTCATTAAATTTCAGGACATATTTGACAGATATTCAAAAAATTTTGAGGTCACCATGTGAAGAAAATTAAATTCTATGTCTGTAATGAAGCAAGATTTTATTTATTTTGCCCCCCAAAAAAAGGTTTTGCCATAAAAACTGGAAAAACACTCACCTTTTCTCGATTCATGCTTTTCAAGAAAACCGTTAAGTCATACTATTTTTTTTACATTCTATTTTTTAATTTTATATTCATAATTGATGGGTTTCTGAGAACCAGGGCAGTGGAGTAAATATGCAAAGTCTTTGACTTGTTTATAAATTAAAAATGTATATTCAATTGTAATAACAATTTTACTGCAGTAAATGGTAGCACAAGGCGTTTTATCAGCATCACTTGAATCAACACACTACTTATAGTAGGTCAATAGAACAGAAGAGTTTTGTTTAGATTAAAATTGCAACAGTTCATGTGGACATCTGATTGTGGAGGCCCTGGGCAGTATCCCGTCACACTCCCTTAAATTTGAGACATTATATTGTTATAATATTATAAGTTTTTTTATTTTGAAGTCTGAGATGGTACATTTTCACAGACTTCGATTCCGACTCCACCCAAAATAATTTATTTCCTAATATATTTTCAAATCCACACTATTCTTAAGGTGAGAGGGTATGGGACACAATTTTTTGTCCATACTTTTATAATTTTATAACAAAACCTTTCGGGGAAAATAAATAAATATTTGACTCAGTAAATAGGCCTAAACTTAAATTGTTTTAAAATACATTTTACCCACCTCGGTGGCGTAGTTGGCTAGACTGCCGAGGACGGGGAGATTGAGGTTCGAATCTTGATAGGGTGAACGAAGGGAGGTTTTGCCTAAATGGTTTTTCCACTCTCCCTCCACACAAATTTTTTTTTGTTCACTATTATAGAGCTCGTAATATATTTTTTTCTATACTGGTACGAGTACTGCGTTACTCAGTTTCCTTCTATTCGTTTTTTGGTTTAACAATGCGCATTCACGTTCCTTGTCTTCACACTATTGAATAAACGATTCTTTCTTAATTATACTTGATACCTCTTTCTTAGCGTTTAATTAAAAAACGATGATTATGTGGTGCCAGTAGAAGCCTTAAACCTAACTTAAGCCTAACTAACCGAGCCATGACAGCCACAGGAAAAACTCCTCTTCGTGAAAAATACCTTTGGTAGCACCAGGAATCGAACCCGGAACCTCTAGATAAGCAGACAGGAATTCTAACCACTAGACCAAAAGGACAGTCAAAACATGGATATTGAGATAAGGTTGATACATTTATTTTTTAATGATTGTAAAACTATTTCAATGGTCTCAACTCCACTATTTCCTATAGTAGAATACAGAAAAATGCGCCACGATGGGACATATGGCTCGAACTGTATTACCTAGCTTTGCCAGGGACCATGCGTGGGGTGCAGACAGGCTCTTAACTCACGTTCTCTTCCACCCCATATTAAGGGTCCCGGTTAATCAGTCAGTACTATTATTATTATTATTATTATTATTAGCACCGCGTCTTACTACCCGTTCGGGTTATACGCACTTACGCTAATGTGTAATGGTAGGGTGATTTTGAGATGAAATGAAGGACCTACAGTTTAACGTGGAATCCGAACCACGGCGGAGGCCTGGCATTCCCCACATTCACAAGATATCTTGTCAGAGGTGAAGAGAGGGTTTGGTAATCAGATAAATCTTTGCCGGGACCGAGGATTGAACCCCGGCCACCAGCATTACAGGTATACTTTATCCGCAATGAGTCCACCCAACCCATGATGTAGTGCTACGAAAACTTAAAACAGTTGAGTATCAACATATTTATATTTTATAGTTGATAAACATAATTATGTGTATGATATATGGCATGATGTATGTTCCTAAAATATAAATGACAAACGTATCACATTCCAATACATCGATAAACACGCTTTCCATTGACGAGTTATTTCAAATCTCCTCACAAACGCCAACGAAGTTTTCTTCTTGCTCCTAGCCTAACAATAGAAGGTCTTTCAAATGTGGATGCGCACTAATGTAAGATTGTTTGCTGGTTCTGAGATTTGATTGATTTTTAAACTATATTTATACTGGAGGGCTATTTCATTTATTTGGGTCAAAAAAGTTTTGATAAAAAAGAGTTTTTAGAACAATTGACCTTTTCTCGTCTCCCCTTCACTCCCACAAGTCCCCCAATTAAGGGTTTACCAAACTTTTTCAACTGAAGGAGCCCTTTTACTATTAAACAAAACCCACGTGTTAGAGCCCTTATACAATTTTTACACTAATGTTATGAACATTCAACAGTCAAATTTGACAAGCATAAAAGTCTAACAAACAGACGGAAATTATCACAGCTCCTTTGGTAAATATCCTTTATTAATATTTGAAGAAAAATCGGCAATCCTTATTAGTGATTCTATTTTATAGTGTGAAGAACAAAAAAGAATAATCTAAAATTGCCTCATGGAGCGCTAGATAATTAGGGCGGAGTCAAAGGGCTCCATGGAGCACTGTTTGAAAAACGCTGTCCCAACTCAAACCAAAATTCTCCAGCGCCCAGAAGAAACCGGTATATTTTGGTCGACCCTGGAAGTGCCGAAGACTTGGTCACATGGGACATGATTCGCCGCGGGGTTTAGCGACAAGGCGCCATGGATATGTCGTGTACTTACTTCCCCTCCCCTCTCCGCCCGTACACTCCTCAGGACAGTGTGGGGTACCAGATTTTCCTCTCTTTCTTCCTCCAGCAGAGTACTTCGTCTCCTTGAGTCTTAGTCCCCGAGGGGGTCGACTCTTGTGTGGCGAATCTGTCCTCGGCATCGAGACGGGACAGGTCACACCTGAGGGCTTGCACGTGGCGACCTCTCTACTATTCGCGTCGTGACCCCTGCGACCAGCCTTCTAGCAACCTTTCAATTCCCTACACGGGCTTCATTCATTATGAGTGACATTAGTTGCCATACCTCGCGGCGCGGGGGCGTCTGCTTGAGTTAGCTAACTTCGAGGATAAGTTAGCCATTCTCACCTTATTTTGTTAATCACTGCGTCTTACTAACCTTTCGATACATACGCTTACTTATTAATTACGCTAATGGTTTAAGCCACTAGGTAGATTATATTTAGAGGAAGGGTACCCACATTCGCGTGGAGGGAAGGGGGAAACCCCGTTTTGAAAGAGCCACCCTCAGTACACCCGACCTAGATTCGAACCCGTGATCTGCAGTCTAGTCTATGATATTAGCGCGGTAGACCCTGCAGCCACCGAAGTGGGTCATTCTTACCTGAAATAAGTCATTCTTCGCACCGAGCTATTTGCAGATTTTGTTCCAAATTGATTAAATGTATTATTTAAAAAAAATCTAGCTTAAGCCTAACTGACTCGGAACATGGTGATCGTAGGAACAGTTTCCCTTTCCCGAAGAATACATACGAGACCGTCAGGAATCGAACCCGGGACCTCTATACAAGTAACCAGAGGCACTGACTACTAGACCAAGAGGCCAGTCATTAAATAAATTAATGCTATTGTATTTTGTCACCACGGCTTACTACCCACTCGGGTTTTACGCATATGTGGCATGAAGGGTTTATAAAGTCACTGGGTAGAGCTTTCTCGCAGTAGGAGAACCAACAGGGGAGGTGGAAAATACAAATTCTAATAACATTTGTGTTTTAACCACGCCTGTTAAATTACATTATTCGATTCACAAAGCTCCATTCAAGGCTCTTATGGACTTTTAATCAGCTAAATTTCGTTTCCTGGTCATTTGGATCTTGCTCATAAACCAAAATATGTGTATTTTTAGAATTTAAAGGTGGAAATTTTCCACCCTGAAAACTATTTTTATAGGTCTATACATTTCAGTAAACACCAAACTTTTGTACTGTTAAAAGTTTTGTCAAAATCCAGACTAATTTTAGCATCCGATTGGCAGTATCTTAGCTACCTAGGCATACCCCTTAAGTTTAACATCCCCGAGTATATTTTTAGTATCTTACATTTTACAATTGAATACAGTAGTTTCTGTTTATTGCATTAAGAACTTACCGAATGCCAGATGACTATTTGTAATATATGTTTTGGATGCTGGTTCCCTCCCTTGAGAAATATCACTGATACATTGTGTTTCAGAAAATGTCTAACTAGCTACCGTTTGAAAGATTTTACTTTAATGATGATCTAGTTGCAAATCGAGGACCTTAAAATATAGTTTAGCACCTCTTCCCTCAGCTTAATCTAAATGTAATTTTGGTCGAATGGGACAGTAGTATATTTCTAATCCTAAAATATTTACTGACCTTGCGTCTTGGTGGAATATAAAATCAAGGTGTGCAGAGGTGATTTGGAGTTTTCTTCAAACAGGGTTACAACAGCCCCCCTCTTCCCACCCATTTAAAAAAAATAAGGAATGAAAGTAACACGGGTTAATGTCCTTATTTTTGTAATTTTGTGACAAAAAATATTTTTTTGGTAAAATAAAAGAAAATATTGCTTTCAATATCTCCAAAATATTGGTCAAATGCTCATGAAAAAACATTCAAATGAAAAAAGTATTAAAATAAATATTAACTAGGAAAATGAAAATTAACGAACCAATTGTAGCTATATTCTATTTATTTTTGACAAAAAAAAAAGTTATCTCATATGAACTGAAAACAAGTGAACCTTAATTAACGTCCTTTTCCTTCTCACCTTTATTATATTTTAGCATTCCTTCCGCAAACCTAGACTAGTATCTTATTAAAGTCTTATACAATTCATCACACCCACAACTAAAAAAATTGTTTAATTAAAATAAAAACTACTTCACGAGGGACTCGTGGGTAAATAAAAACTCCTTACCATCTCCTATTGGGGGAACTCCCCGACGTCGCCTACTTGGAGGCTTTGAAATTTTTATTGCGGAAAGGGTTGAATCTGGATTAAACTAATCTAAGCAGTATAAGCACTTTCGTTCTTAGACACCAATGTACGAAATAGAAAATTAATACAGGGAGAAATANATATCTTTAAAATTATTTGAATAGAATGTAAATTTATAAAGATGAGGGGTGACCTGGCGGTCTAGGGGTGAGGTGTCAGACCTCTATGCTGGTGGCCGGGGTTCAATCCTTGGTCCCGGCAAAGATTTATCTGATTACCAAACCCTTCATTCACCTCTGACAAGACATATTGTGAATGTGGGGAATGCCAGGCCTCCACCGTGGTTCGGATTCCACGTTAAACTGTAGGTCCTCCATTTCATCTCACAATCACCCTACCATTACACATTAGCATAAGTACGTATAACCCGAACGGGTAGTAAGACGCGGTGATGATGATGATAATAATAATAATAATAATAATATAAAGATGAGAAATCCCATCTTTAACTGTCATGAGGGCAACCACTAACACCCCCTCAACCCTGTGCATACCATCCGCCGACCTCAAGTAATAATAGTTAGTGTTTAGAGCTCAAGTTTGATCCTAAAATGTTTCCCATACATCCGGAGTAGGGCGTACACTTAGTTATTAAGGTGGAGTGCTAGTAAGCGTGAGTTTAGGGCAGTACTTTTGCAATTTTTATAGCACAAACACCTTTTAGCCAAAATAAATCAAATATTTCTTTTATAGAAACATAAGAATTTAGTTTTCTGCGCATGCTAATCTCACCGGTTGTTGAATATCTGTAATGAGCATGGCGGGATTTGGTGACAAACTTTCCTCTTTATTTAAAAAGTTTGTCACCAAATGCTATCATGCCCGTGACAGATATTCAACAACTGTTGAGATTAGCATGCGCAGAAAACTAAATTCTATGTTTCTATAGAAGAAATATTTGATTTATTTTTGCCAAAAAATGTTTGTGCTATAAAAAACTGCAAAATTAATGCACTAAACTCACGCTCACTAGCACGTGAGTCCCCCACCTGCACCATATGGCAGAAATCACATTTACTAAATAAGTCCCGAAGGTGCAGTAGTTCCCCGTCGATCTTCAAACCAAATTTCTATGAGAGAACCAGCGAAAAAGCGTTTTCAAAATTTGTCGAAAATATATCTCGCATACTTTCAAAGTATCTGTTAGTCTGCATGCCACAAGCGACACAGCAACAAATACTTTACTTACACTTTGTAGGAAGTTGTGTCAACGTATCTTCATCATTCGGTAAAGAATCCATTAACTTAGCCGGGTTCGAGTCCGTGTACATCGGGCCCTGTGATCACCTTTACCACAAAACCACCGATTCTATCATTTACAAAAAAAATACAAACATACAATTTATATTCAATAAAGTGAAAAATGACAAAAAGAACACGGGAATCTGACCCGGAATTTTTGACTTGGCACGTAAAGCTAAGAGTCCCGGGTTTGATACCCATGCAAGGTTGTCATTCTCACCGAATTAAATTTAATTCAGCTATCAGGAATGATCCTGTGGATAGCCATCACTTATCAGTTTGTGATCATTAATAAAATAATAAAATTTGCAATTTACACATTCTAGTTAATATTTAAGATTTGAATTAAAAACATTTGGAAAATGAAATGTAAACATATAACAAGGTATGATTGATAACATTTTAATAATTCAGTAATGAAACAACTTGTATCTTTTTCATGTCATGAGAGTGTTTATAATTATTTGCTCATATGACTGTGTGCACGCCCTGACTACATGTGAAGTCGAGTCGAAGAGGTGAGAGGGTTACACGGATGATTAAAAATAAGAAACTTCACATCCTGTCATGACATGTACTAATCTGCTGGCATTAAATTATCTGCGATTATATTTGAACGGTCATATATTAATTAATATGATGGTATTTTGTTTATAAAGCTGTGATAAAACTGTATAATTTAAAATAATTAATAATTAGGGCTATGATAAAGCGGATTATTTATGAAACTGTGAGAAAAATATACTTATTAAAATAATTTATTATTATTTTAATAAATCTTCTTTAGGTATAATTGAGCACCCATATTGACTCATTTAATGGTTTTTGCAGAGTAATTAACAAGAGTGATTACCACTCGTAAACTTCTGACCTCCACTTGGGGAAAGCCAGATAATTAAATTTATTGTGCGTGATTGCTTAGTCGCAAGTAAGTCTTTCCAATATTTCCACTACTTCTTGCTGCCCATTCGGACTTTTTCAAGTGTTTTAGTTACACTAATTATGTGTGGGTGAGGAAAGTGGAGTTAGAAAATGTGTCCACATTGCCAAGGGGAGAGAGTGAGAAACCATTAAGAGAAAATGACCCTCAGTATACTCGGCCGGTTTTTGAGCTCCTACCTCACTGTTACTAGTAAAATAGACTAGATGACCATGGTGTTTAGTCCGGATATGCGACAAATGGTACCAGTGGCATTTCTTACCATTCAGGGGATAGCTACCTGAGAAGGATCTACTAATGGCTTTAAAATATTTACGATGTGACAATTGGTAACACTTGATAGAAAGGAGTACCTGGATTCAGTTTTAAATTTAGGTGAATTTAATTTAATTAGTATGTAAGATGCCTCTGATATGGAAAGGAGAATAGCAACAGTAGTGGAGCTTTTCAAGTATTTGAACTCTAACTTAACCTTACCAAACCTAATCTAACCTTACCAAATCTACCTAACCTTACCTAAATTTGACGTTCTCCCAGCTATATAGCCTACTATCCAGTAATGAACCTTGCTTACACATGTTAGCTCATCTTTTATAGGCTAAATAGATAGAAGTGGTACCATTTGTCACACCGTAAATATTTTGAAGTAATTGGTAGACCCTTTTCAAGTAGGGAGGTACGGAATGTCGCTAGTATAATTTGTCGGGACACCATTTAGTCCACGTGTTTGTTGATGCAGTTAAATAAAGGAAAATTACAGTTTATAAAGTTATGACAATATTTTAAGTAAACTAGAAGGAAACGTAAGTTAAGGTATATATTTTTACTGATTTTTTGAACAAAAGAACGTTTGTTGGCTAAAGTGAATACAAATTCGCTTCATTGAAGTTTTATTTTCTACCCATGGTTATATCAACAGTAAATATTTTTGTTATTTTGACCCATTTTGCTGTTATTACTAAAACAAAGTTTGCATTCACGTCCAACCCACCTTAAGGTAAGGAATACATATTTGTGCAACGATTATATCTGATAGTCAAAGTTCAAAATAAAGGTTTGTGATGACGTGGGGCCAGTTTAATAGTCGACTTTAATACAACTCAGGTGCGATGCTGCACTAAATCCAAGACGACCACTAACTAAGGATGGATGGAATGGCCCAGTTTCGCATCTCAAACTGGCAGATTCCATTCTTGTCTAGTACGTAGTGTTACAACTAAATGCAAATACATTATGTAATGATTAGCTTTAAATACTAAACTGGATATCAGTAAGAGTGTTATACATGTTTAGGCCCACATCCCACTTAGCTGTCCTCGCATACCACACGTTCCTTATCTCGAAATGTTCGTTAGAGCATCCCCTATCTCAAGCTTCCACTCAAACATCCTGTATATGTAACGGCGCACTTTAAAGGTGGGTATTCACGAATGCGCATCCGCGTATCATGTCATCTTTGTGTATCATCTAGTGATACGATAAGTTCCAACATTGTCTGATTTTTTGTTCGTATCGTCAATGCTTATCCGTATCAAAACGGAGAACATGGGCGTACGATACGTATCGAACGTGAGTGTTCAGTTTTAGTTATTCTGCAGCAATGAGCACATCTGTCCTCGCACGCCATCTTGTTTTCGCACTTTAATGAAATGATCAGGATGTTGTGGGTCCCAAATTAAGTAAATTTTACGGTATATTTCTATAAATTGTATGGTCTTCTCCTTAATCCAATCTATTGGGCCAAAAATATATCTATAACAACAATAAACGAAACCCGTCTCGGTGGCGTTATTAGCTAACGCGCTAGTCGTGTAGACCACTGAGGAAGGGGATATCGAGGTTCAAATCTCGGTCGGGTGAACTGGGGTGGTTTTTTCTAAATGTTTTTCCACTCTCCCTCCACAAATGCGGGTTAACTTCCTCTAATTCAACCTTCCCAATTCATAATCCATTAGCGTAATTAGTACTTAAAGCGTATAACCCGAAAGGATAGTAAGACGCGGTGCTAAATGATAATAAATAAATAAAAACAATAAACGAAGAAAAAAACCGTACTGACAAAAACCAAATATCTATACACAAGGTTTCTGCCGGGCGTCCTCGACAGGAATGAGCGCGCAGCGCGGTAAAATGGTAACCCGTCCCCATAATATGTTGCAACCTAATGTCGTATCATTCCTTTGATGTGACGAGGAAAAACAGACAAATTACCGATCGAGCCCGTTGCGTATCTTTTGCATCACATTTGACACGTCACTTGGCAACGATTTCCCGTCTCCGATGATACACAACGTTGACACGATACGCTATTATTATAAGCACCGCGTCTTACTACCCGTTCGGGTTGTACGCACTTAAGCTAATGTGTAATGGTAGGGTGATTGTTAGATGAAATGGAGGACCTACAGTTTAACGTGGGATTCGAACCACGGTGGAGGCCTGTCACTCCACAAATTCACAAGTTGTGATTAATACACGTCTTGTCAGAGGTGAAGAAAGGGTTTGGCAATCAGATAAATCAGTGCTGGGACCGAGGATTGAACCCCGGACCCCCAGTACAGGAGTCTGACACCTTACCCCTAGACCACCAGGTCACCGACTACGATATGCTAATACGCAACAAGTGGATACCTGGCTTAAGGTTACTCAATCTGACTATGAAACTGGCCCGGTATCATAATGAAGAGGAACACAGCCTAAAAGAAACTCATTATCAATAACGCAAAAGATGTGGAAAACCATAATAAATTTCTTTCTGGATAAGAAAAACCCATTTTGGTGCATCCGACAAATGAAATGTTGGTACAACAAATTTTAACCGCTCTTCCACCACTGCGTATAAACATTTTATTAGGTTTTCAAGATAACCGTTAAGAACGTACACATCCTTCACTTGTTAAACCAAGTTATTGTTCTTCCCCCCCCCCTCCCCCCATCAACAAACGCTTGTATGAAGTTCTTGTGCGTGACAAGAAAGGGCGTGACTCCTAGTACTTGTAATGGTGAAATATCACGTTGTCTGATCCAATGATAAGCTCCCGTGCAGGACATTACACTTCTTTTTTAGAGAGAGAGAGAGAGGTAAGAACCACTAAAAGCAACTAAGCTTCTGTTGCTCACTCATTTTATTGGTGTCAATCTGTCGAGTAAGGTAGAAGAACGTTCGGATTGGACGCCAATAGGTACAAAGAGCTTCGTTATTCGAGAGAACAATGTTTGGTAAGCGGATGACTGGGTGCTGTTATAACGAATGCCGATGATAATGTATTATAGATATTTAATATATAATGGTTGACCTCTGTGGTCTTGGGGTAAAGTGCTTGCCTCAGGACCCGATGTTCATGGGTTTAAAACCTAACAGAGGTCAACTGATTTTTCTTGAGCGATAAACATCCGTAGCATAACTTCCTTTATAGAGTGGAAATGAAACCGTCGATCGTGTCATTTAAAATATCTTTGGAAGGTGTGCGAAAATACCATCATGATTGGTAGGTCCTCTCGTTCATAGAAATTCTCGTGTGTTGATATAATCGGTCGGTTCAAAAAGTGAACGTTAAATAAATCAAATAAATTAATACAAATATTAGATGCTACAGTAAGTGTTTTGAGTTTTAACATACTGAAGCATTGGATTTGTTACTTCCTTTACTCAATATCGACGTTTAAACAAACCAACTTTGAGTCACATGGTCTAGAACGGTACAATCGTATTATAGTGGATTGGTGTGAATGATTTTATTATTATTATTATTATTTAGCACTGTGTCTTACTACCCGTTCGGGTTATACGCTTTAAGTACTAATTACGCTAATGGATTAGGAATTGGGAAGGTTGAATTAGAGGAAGTGAACCCGCATTTGCGTGGAGGGAGAGTGGAAAACCATTTAGGAAAAACCACCCCCAGTTCACCCGACCGAGGTTCGAACCTCTATCTTCCCGTCCTCAGCAGTCGGGCTCAACACGACTAGCGCGTTAGCCAACTACGCCACCGAGGTGGTTTGGTGTGAATGATGAAGTCTAGGTTTGAATCCCCGTCAGGTGTGTTGAGGTTTTTTTTATTATTTTTTTATTAAAAGGCTCTTCACCCTCCATCCCTCTACGCAAGTGCGGGCGTGATTTACATTCATTAAAAAAATATAAAGACCACTTACGTGGTCAGAGTTCTTAGTTACAGGTCCAGTGGTCCCGGGGTTCGATCACCGGTTCTTTAAGAATTTATTATGTGAAGCAGTGAGTCTGAAACGGGGTTCAACTCATTCTAGTGAAGACAAATAACACTTAAATAAATAAGCAGTTATGGTCTAGAAAACTGAGCTTAGCGACCAGAGGGATAATTGTGCTGACCACATGAAACCATATATCCGCAAATGTTGGCACTATCAACGCTAATAGCAGCAGCTGCTCAATTACAAGCTTAAGCTATGGAGTTAATTATTAAATATAACTATTTAAATATGTTTTTTTGTGTTTTAGTGATATCCTGCCGCTTATTAGGAGACTTAGCTTAGAAAAAATTAACAACCAGACCCCATACCATTATTTTACCAATTACTAAATGAGTATTCACGTAAAAAAAAAATGTAATTCATTTACGATTTCTACTTTCCTTAACTACTAAAATATTAACCTGGATGAAATTATAAGTGAAGGAAAAAAATCGCACTGATATGGGAAAGTTTAATGTCTTACACGTAATATGTTTTCCAAACTTTGGAATAGATTTTCTTAGGAGGAAAAAAAAACTATTTGAGGAAAAGGTAGATTTGTAGTAAAACAATATGTATTTATGCATAAATATTATGTCAGCTCAGAGTTAAAAATAGTTGTTTTTGATATCTTTGAAAAAATATATTCCTTTCTTTTGACTTCTCAATGCGACTAGCTATTTCAAATCACGAAAACAGATTGATTATATTAACTGATTACGTGTTAGTTACTAGAAAATATTATGAAAAACAAAACTTAGTATATATTTCTACGGAAATTTGTTTGGTTCAAACACAAAATTATATTGAAGGTTATTTGCAGCTAAAGCCCACCCATTTTTACGAATGATTCATGGACATAAATTGTCACACATAAAAAAGAGTGTGGTCGTGTAAGGGGGGTGGGGACGGGGTAGGTGAGAAGTAAGCCCACACTGAGCGTATTATTTTCAAAACTATAATTTAGAATGCGTATACAATGAAATGAAATGTTTACTGTTGATTTACAACAAGTAGATGTTGCGAGATGCTGTCAATCAGTTTTATAGTTATTGGTTTGTTTTTTTACCCAACCACATTTGGTCACTGATGGTTCTTGTCTTTGAAGAGAATTTCTTTTTTAAAAAGGAGAATAATAATTTAATCTCTAGTCTTATCCATTTGAGTTTCTGAGCTAGACGTTATAGTAGGCGTTTTTGGTGGTGGATCACGTTGCCTTTGTTTCATCTGGTGACATTTGGGTGGGGGAAGGGGAAACAAGTTTCTCAATGTAGTAAGACGGGG
>CABEEJ010007767.1:8351-28182 GCA_901482245.1 Timema douglasi | reverse complement strand
GTCTCATTATAGATACTGAGTACTCTCTAATATTCCCTCACCCCACGTCTCATTATAGATACTAAGTACTCTCTAATATTCCCTCATCCCACGTCTCATTATGGATACAACGAACCAACTCATCAATAATAAAATGAGCAGTGATGTGACCGACCAAATAATAGTATTCGCCGCGTTTATGCTCACATTAATTAATGAGGCTAACGAACCTTCAGCAGTCCCAACCAATGAGATTTATTCCGGCCACGTCACAAGACCGGAGACAAAACCAATTACAAATTACTAGAACGTGAATGTTTGAAAAAATATATTCTCGACAGGCTTCGCTCTCGTGTGGCTGACCAACGCCGTAATAACTGGATTACCATCAAATATTGAAATGCGTGAATGATGTTTAAATTTTGGGCTGAATCACAAAGCGGGGTGGGGGGCCAATAGAATTTAAAAAAAAAATAGAATTAAAATTGGATAATTTATTCCGATGTTTGCCAAATGAGGAAAAATAAAGTTAACCATTTCATTTTTATTTAATACATGTATACAATATTAACAAATTCTAGCTATAAATCTAGAATTGTAAATATTATGCCATACCATAGCTGTTGTTACTATTTAATTACTATTTGGGAAGCTTGAAGAATAATTCAAAAGCTCAACAATACTTCTAGTATTATAATCAAAGTAGGCCTTCTTTAGCGTGAAGAGGATGGGGAAATCACAGCAATAAACTTGTCAAAACTACCCTCAGTTCACAGAGCCAAGACTCGATCCTTTGTCTCCTCGTCAACAACTATCGAGAGATATCTGCTAATCACGCGCTCACTCGTCAGTCTGGCCGAACCTTTATCCTAAGTTTTGTTGGTCTAAAAGTTTGCCGTAGTCATTAAATAATAAATAATTACAAATATTGTGTCAAACATTTTTGTGAGTTAAAAACAATATATAAGAGATGGTTTATTTTCAAAAAAGAAAATTTACTAAATAGGGGAAAAAACAGAATTAATAGTTCCCTTTTACGTATAAATTACAAGCCACAGTTTTTTTAAATATATACAAACGTGATGCGGGCATTCTAGTCTCAGTTCATTCAAATTTACTTCATTTGATTTAAATTTCAATTAATATAATTGATGACCTAGGGAGGAGTGTGTAAGATGACCCCTCCCCACTAGAGTTGAATTATTAAAATACCACTTGAACTTTGTACAAGCAACATTCGTATTATGAATTAGGTTATTTACTTAAGTAAAGTAGCTTATTTATTCTCGTCCAATCCACATGCTTTTTGTAATCATTGTTTTGGTTAACAGAAACAAATGAATGTAATATATCAAACCAATTATTGAATAATTATAAAATGTTTGCAATTGGAACTGAATATATGGGAGATGTTCTTGTTTTAAAGGCCTGCCCAGACTGTAGGCTGGAGACGTGGGTGAGATCCGTCTCATCAATTAATTTGATGTTCTTATAGACTGCAGGATGCACACCACATAGTTTCTCATTCTTTTTTTAATAAAAATTGAGATATTTATTTAAATATTTTAGTATGTGTGAAGCAAAATAAGACAAAAAGTAATGTAACTAAAATAGAATTCCACATTATTTTAAATGTTTGTTGACCATTATGTAGAAAACAAATGTAGTCGGTCGGGATTGAATCTTGACATACAAGATTAGTTCCCCACAACCTCCCAGTTCTTTAAGGGATCAAGATAATTGTTCTAAAGTAAAGTTGCTCATCAATGAATGAGGGCTGGTAATTAGTTGCTGTTCGCTTTTAATCACTAAACCGCTTTCTTCCTTCACGACGTGTATAATTTATTGGATCTGGGCTACGTTTGAAGTTATCCTCGCACCTTTGTTTGTTTGAGAGCGATCTCCTGCCCGTGTGTGTGTCAGAGAGAGAGAGAGTGAGTTTCCACATCGCCCCACTATGAAGGCGGGCTACACCAACACCCACAAAGTTTCGAGACCAAGGATTATGACTAACCCGTATCGGGATCCTCAAGTTCTGTCACCTCCTTAATCGCGTCAGTTTCCACGCAATGTTCCCGTCCTAGGAGGAGCCCTCTGTTATCAGCGTTCAGCTCGGATGGACGTGTCGAGCAAGAAACTGCTCAATGGCGACTAATTCATCCGCTCCCTTCTATGGAAATATTATTAGGTTATTAATCAAGCTGCCATTTCTAGGAAAGTCATTTAATAAGACTTGTTTTTCTCAGATAAAATAATTTTAGATTGTTTAGGTTGAGGATTTTATTTTGATTTTAAAATCACCTTAACTATGGCAAAATGGTATAAGGCGTTATTCTCGCTATCTTTACTTCCGAAGACGGTTGAGGATGAGTTTGCGAAACATGTTTGATTTTGTGTTCTCATTTTCTTATTGGGTACAAATTACTCGAGGAAATAGTGATTAACGTTTGCCACTAAAAGTGAACTTTCTTACATTCTACGTATTATCACATCAATTAGTCCCGAAAAACAGACAGAAAAATATTTACGTTTTAAAATAAAGCTGCTTATATTGAATTAATCCATCTTCCCTTAAAATAAAATTAATATTCAGCATTTATAGAACCATGAACTTGCAGAAGATTGATATTATTAAATATATCTCCTTGGCTAGGTTAGTTTAAGTTGGGTAATGTTATGATGAGTGTGGTTAAGGCATTTATTACCACTCACAATAAGTTGTCTTCTTTATTAAAATACAACCTTGCCAGTCAATTCCAACGTAATAACATTATATATACAGAGCCATTATAGAGTTTTAAAACATGTAAGAGTGTTGAGATAAAACTCTCTGTATTTCGACTATGAGTAAGACTTAAAGTATTTATCATACTTTTGACAGCTCTAACTTTAAACTCTTATCTTACATTACATTTTAAATTTAATATATTTTTTAAGATCTGTCTTATGACTCAATTTTAATATCTTAGTGAATATAAAACCACTTGTATTTTATTTACAGTTACAAGTACAATACGCAAAGTAACTTCAGCTAGGACGAAGGTAGATCTTTTAAAGATTATGGAATCAGGATGCCGGTAAAAAATAGTAGCCTAAAACTAAAACCCAATTCTCCATCTTTTCCTTCTGTGTGGGCAGTTGTCCATCCGTACAATCATTCTTTGTTTACATCACCATGGAAACCATGGCTTGTGTACATCTGTATATTGGTAAATAAAATATTTGTCTTAGTTTAAAAATAATATCAGCTCAATCATTTGATGGTGGTTTGGTGCAACGAATAGATAGAGATCTGGTAGAGGGGTCATTTTTAAGTTCTCATCGGGGCGTGAAGGGGGAAAATATACGTTTTTATTCAAATTACACACTGAAAACTAGATATCTAAGTAAAGTTTATAGCCTTTGACGAGTAAACTTTTAACTAAAAAGTGAGGGAGCGCTTATTATATAGATTCTTTCCCAATAGAAAGTTTAAAATACATTTTAGTGCAATAATCTGTAACCGTCGCTGCAACGACCCACTAGTTAAACACATTTTGACAGAATAGAGCGCATCTTAAATTTGCAAATATTTTGGATCAATCATTCAGTAAACGCAATAAAATATTTAGGATTATCAACAAGGCAGTGAAAAAACAATTTTAAAAATAGGCTATACTTTTATATTATTCAAACTGTCCGTCACCTTTGATTATTTTTCATTGTTAAGGATTATCTCTTATTATTAACCAATCAAATAATAATTGGCCATCTATTTCCAGAATTATCTCTTGGTTACATCCCAATACAATACACATCGATACCTCCAAACATAATTGGCTGCAACATATGGTATAAATATCAGACAAGGAGAAGCACGTTCCCCATGACTTGTTAGCCTAGCCTTAGAGTCTGCTGCAAGAGAGAAGGGTTACTCAGAAGAAACTCCACCCATCTAGCTGGCGAGATCACTGAGTCTTGTACAGTGACGTCACTAGTTCTGCGCATCGAACCCCGAGACTCGTGTGTTCTACTACCAGGCCTTCCCTTCTATCTCTATCATCCTCTGCGTTCCCCTTGATCGCTCTCAGAGATCGGGGGGTTATGTTATTGGACTATATATGGGCACATTTCTCTAGACATACATATCTCATATTAATAGATGTTAAATCTTTGGTACCCGTTGTCTTTTCATTCTTTTTGGAATATTTAGCGCTGGGATTACATTTGAAATGTTTCTGCAACAGTGTATATTATTTAGTTTAACCCATTTTACTAGCTTTTAGTTAAGTTTCTATTTTAACATTAAAGGGAGATAAGGTTTGTATAGTCCACCCTACCATTTATTTAATTATTGATTACAGTTTATAACAATGTTTAGAAACTACAAACCTATTTGTGTGGTCAACAATGAGCGTATTTAGTTATTTCATTGGTTGTGGTCAAATGATAGATATCAAGTGTGACAGTGGCAGATCACATGACTTGACGTAACTTTTTTATCTGTCAAATATGGCCTTTGTAAGAAAATTGGGGAATACAAGCTGAGAAAGTACATTTTCAAGTCCTTGCCTATAAATGGATGAGAAGGCTAAAATACCATCTAACTCTTGTATCACGAGTCAAAGTCGTTCAAAATTTCCCATAGCTAATTATAACTATGAGTTGTGAGTAGACTTTCACATTAGTATAAGCTAAAAATGAAATTTTACATAAATTGCAGAGGTAGATGTTTAATTGACGATATAATTTTAATTTTAATAACGTACTTAACACTTGAGTTATCAATGACTTGGTCAAATACATATTGATGAGAAGGGTAGCTTAAAGGAAGTGTACCCGTATTAGTGATGGGAAAATGACCGTGGAAATAGTTTTTGGAGCCCCCTCTAGTAGTAAGCTGCTGGGATAAGACCCCGTGGCGAGTATATAACGCCTTGGAACACTAATTATCGCTACGCACTGGCTCAAAAAATGTTGCCGACTCGAGTTTTACACCATTTTTAGGCATTCTAATACAAAATAATACAAAATAAACCAATTTAATGTGATCCAAGTGCACGCCACCTGGCAGATGCGAGGTTATAGACTAGGCTGTAGGTAATTAGTTTCTAGAAGAGGCAGGACTTGACTAACAAAGGTAGACACTGTAAACACACAGCTCACGTGGTATAATGACACTTTAGTTGGACTTAACCAGGATTATCTTTAGCGTGTTCTCTAACCACTTGACCGCTGAATTAATCTTCGCACCACATCTTACTACCCTTCCAAGCTACACGTATGCTATTTACCGGTTAGTTAGGGACGAGGAAGGTAAAATCTAGATTAAGTGTATCAGCATTTGTGTGAAACAAGAGTGAAAGAATATTTAGGAGGAACTAGACTAGATGAGAGTGATGCTATCTTGAGTTTCCACCTATGCTTGCTTAGACATCAATGCATCTGTCCTATGAGAACAGGGTCCCGTGTTCTATTCCCATCAGCATCTAATAATTTAACATTGCCACATTAAACTATATGAAATATCTGACAGAGTCGTGCGCATAATAATATCAGTCAGTTAAGATAATTCACACACAAATAATATCTATATTCCCTTGCTTTGTTGTTGTCGTAAGCATTTCCAGATGGTTTGTACAAATATAATATTAAGCCACCATCAGAAGACCCATTTAGCGGCCACGAAGTTCGATTCCGCGAGTGTCTGAAAGTAATCTCTTGACTCCCAGCCATTTATCGCGTCCCTGCGTACACACAAGACATTACAGTGTAGTCAAATGGAGGGAGGATTACCAGCTTCTCTCCCACCGGGAGGGTTCAGACTGCTAACTCCCACGGCGCCGCCCTTGGTCCCAACGCTCTCGGTTGTTCAAACAATGCGGCAGTGAGAAGAGAAGAATCTGAGAACTTCACTGGAGCACGGGGCGGTGTATTTGTGTCGTTAAACCCCGGACTCGGGGAAACTAGTTCCGGTTGGTTGAAATGGGATTTAACTGTTCGCTTTCCTAACAGTGGCTGAACAATGACTCCGAGTATTTCCTCTAGTTTGTTATGAATCCATCAGGGTCCCGAGTGCAGGGCTATTCCAACACATTTAACAAGTTGAAACTTTATTTGTTTGATTGCAATATTTCCTCCTTCTCCGGAATACCCTCAATTATAGGTGTAGATGTGTCACTACCCCATGACCTCAAAATATCGGGTCTGGTACAAAGATTAACTGAATAGAATTAACAAGAATTTATCATAAAGAACAAAAATTAATATAAGAAAATAAAAGATGAGTTTATTTGGTAAAATGGAAAATATACAAGATATGGACAATATTTCTTGTTTGTTCTGTGTTGGTCTGACGTAATAAAATATAAAAAAAGTAGGAAAATAATGGATTCCTGCAGCTGGTTGGACAAATACAGATTATATTATCCTGGAAAATTAGTTTCAAAACGGTCGCTTTAACTAAGTGGCATGAAATATCTTTGCACGGCAAAATATAAGAGTATAAAGATTCCAGAAACAAGGTTACCAATCTAATCGCTTGACTTAAAGTGCCAAATAAATAAATATATATATGATAATAGCTCAATTAAAATTTTAAATAATAAGATCCCAATAAGCTAAGACTGTGCTAGCTTTCAAACAAAGAAATGCACATCTAATTGATCTAAATGTAGCTCTCAACTTACTCCAGATGCAGTGTATTACCGGACACCTGTTACACACTGCTATTGAAATATTAACGCGGGTTTGACCTCCGAACTTGACTAATCCCTGGCAAAGGGAAGTTGGCTGACCAGCACCTCAATGGCTTCATTTAACCGAGTGGTATTTCCAACAAAGTTCGCTGCCATGACATCTATTGAAAGTAATGTACTCTTGGATGGGTGGTCAGCATTCCTGGCTGATGACCTAGAGGTTCAAGTTCTATTCCCGGCGGTATCTTCTGTGGTTTCCATGATATAGTTAAATAGGTTTATGACTTCTACTGACCCCACACAATACTCTTCACCATACCATACCATACCATCCCATACCATAGCCGCACCTGGTACTATAACCCGAGAAGACTGGTATGATGCATAACCGTCACTGTCAGTAGAATGCCAGGAAATGCCTAACCGACAAACCCTGGTGATATGCGCTAAGAATATACTTTAAATGTAGGCCTACCCTTATGTTGTTGAGCTCATAAACTGAAGTTAGAAATGTATATCGGTTATAAAAAACTTACTATTTTTAATAACATTGCAAGCATTGTGGTTATCTTCTGTCTTGTCGACTCCATTATCTACTACCAACTGCAAGGCCCTCCTGGAATCTGCCTTCAACCTTAACATCAATAGAACTCCCGGAGGGTTGGCCGGACATTCCAGTCACGTTAATACTTAGTATCTGATGGTTTGTCTGACAGCAACTAGAGGATAGGCCTACTCGCGTCTCTTATTAGGCCACCGCAACTGCGATGTTTAATTAAAACCATCTGGCGGGTGTCACGACGTCCTAAACCTCAAATATGATCATGTTCCACATTGACGAGGGACAAGGAATAGTTGCGACGATGTGGACAGTCTTGGTCCGAACTAACGAACTGTGATGTAGTGTCGACGGTTCTTTACCTGCCAAACAGATATGTAGTGCACATAGTATCTAAATATATCTCACGGCGCTGTATTTGTTTTGTTAACTAGAATATGTGCACACAGTATCCATCATCTCACCGCACCTTCTAGATAAACAGCTCTAATTAAAGCCCAGTGTGTTTTTTAAGACACTTACAATATGTATTAAATCGTTTTATTACTTATATAGCTATGAAGAGTTTTGTGACATACTTTCACTTGAATCTATTGCCTTTTACTCATTTTATAATACTAGTAAGTATTTATCTATTATATAATAACAGCGACAACTTGTATGTGCGTTCTATTCCGTCTATTTCCAGCAAACACAGAAAGTGCTCCTCGTATCGAGACATTCTGTTGTTCTCCTGATCTGTAGGAATGAAAGGTAGACTACTACATAACATCGCGGTATCCTGTCGCCGAGCGAAGACGTGTCGAGAAACTACTGTTAGTGAGGTTACACTTTAGTGTTTCTTTCTAGTACTTGAAGTTGTAGAGTGTGTTAATATATTGCCTAGTTCGAGTCAAGTCCCGGGAGGGTGGAAGTTTATAATTAAACTACTCCTCAGTTAAAGGAACCTTATTTAAAAGTCATTATCTATACTTAGGTTTGAAATAATATTTAAAAGTCATTAATTAACTTAGGATTAAAAAGAATAGATTTAGTTCAAGTAATAAGAGTCTCACACAGGTGGGCATGCGGGCACAGAAGTCAATCTCATCTAGTCTTGGGAACGGTTAGGTATAGGTTCGAAACCTGGCTTGTGTAACCAAGATGTTTCCTTCTTAAATTATTTCTCAATCCCCCCTCGAATATTCGGGTACTTCCCCTAAATGTTACCGTTCTAATCCTAAATGTGTGGGTAGCTTGTACCCACGGCAATTAAACTGTTTTCGAATAGTGTTAAATAAATGGGATGTCCTCCGGAGTGGTTACAGGAACTTAATGATTTACCGTGACAGCCAAAACATGATTTCTATTAGAGAGATGAACATATTTAAATAGAGGAGTCTTGGATTGTTGGATGTGAGAGTAGAGGTCTTCAGTTCATAGCTATGTTGGTGCGTTATTGATGTGTGATTGTTTTGTGCAATAATTGCTTAAACTAGAAATGATTTTTCCCATCTCTCAAGTATATTTCTGCATTGTCTATCGTTGTAATAATCTACTAATGACTTAATGAAACAAATAGCCGAAACTATTGTTAATGAATTTTAGTGTGGATAGTCCCTCATAGATATCATATACTGAAAATTGAAAAATGACACCTGGACACGGGAATAGTTGTCTAATGGCTGGAAATAGGCCAACTACCGAGTCGCTAATGGCTGCGTTGACTGATGGCTGTGATCTTAGATAATCACATGTTTATAAGCCGACGACTTCCGCACGTCCATCATAGACTCTGCCTTAAACTATGAGTGAAGAATGACCATGGGCACGGGACGAATCCTGGATAGCTCAGTGGTTAGAGCAGTGGCGTACTAAGCCGAAGGTCCCGGGTTCGATTCCCGTGTCCAGGTGTCAATTTTCAATTTTCAGAATATACTAATGACTTGCTAAATGATGTAATATTAATTTGTAGAGCACATAATTAATTTATGTTTTAGTTTTATGTATAATATTACTTACATTGCTAATCTTTACATATTAATTTCTTATATAAACTTTATTTTCAAATTATTTCCAATTTTAATTGAATATTTTTAGTATCTCATTTAATTGTATCCCCCCCCTCCCCCCATATATTTATATCCATATTTCTCGTGTTTGTCCTATTAACTTGTAAATGACCATATCTATACATTTCGACTACTTGTCGTACAACATTTCAGAGTGTAGCATTGTTTGCCACAAACTAGCCGAAAACAAACAATAACAATCTACTCACCAATTTTACCAACTCCGCCGGCGGTCGGATCGTCTACACGACTACACACACGAACGACACGACTGAATACAACGTACTGAAGGCCACGCCTGTCCAACATTCTGCGACGACCTTCCCGCAACAAAGATCTTCAACAAGGAAGAAGAGACACTCCACCTATGCTCAAGTCTGCCACCTAGAGGGTAGTAGAACATTCCACGGCTCTCTATATTCTTTGGAATACCCCCCCTTACCTTCCATTCACTCCGTGTGCCGTAAGCTGTGCTTTTTGTATATAAGTGTGACCGTGTGGAATAAGCGCCATTCTGGGACTGGCTTTGGAAGTAGCTTGTGCTAAGCTACGGCTTCGAATATTAACAATGTAAGACAAATTCTTTTTCGGCGTTATATTTATTATTCTAAATTCATTTTCGACTCTTCATCTTAAAAAACTCTAACTTTAATATTTACACGTATTATTTGCATCAAGTATTGCGGACTTAAGCTTTTATCTTTTATATGGGCTGAGATATTGCGTCTTTTTTGGACTTGTATTTATTTTTGATGAGTATTGCAGACTTAAGCTTTTATCTCTTAAATGGGCTGAGATATGGTGTCGTTTTCTATAAGATATCTTTTGGACTTGTATTTATTTTTGATAATAACGAACTCCAATGAAAAGACATTGTTTCTAGAATATACTTTTCTCACTTAAGATTATTTTTAATATCGACATACTGTAACTGTTAACTTTGCCCATGATGTTTGTTTTGAATATTAAGTTTAAGAATTGGGCAATAATAGAATATCTAGCGGCATATATATTTACTTTAATTATACCCTTTTTTAAGCATTAGGGACTTTACTTTATATTAATCCATGTTAGACGTTAGGTTTTGGCCTTGGGCTTACTGTAATATAACATCTTTAATTGCTCTGTTTATATTTAATGTTTAATCGTTCTCTCTTGAACTTAGGATATTGGGCGCCATCAGCGCGTATGAGAAATTAGTGATAGCCGCCATGACGACTAAGTGTTAGGTAAATATTTGTTTAGAGCTGGCGAGTTATTATGGGTTTATTTTACTAAGGTCAACCTTGCTTTCTGTAATTTGGAATATTATATATATAGATATATATATTTTTGTTTATGGGAAAAGGAGATAATGAACGACTGACAGGAAATAACTCAATATTTTTAGGTTGAACATTGACGTTTATATTAAAGTTATTGTCTAGAGTCAGTCATTGTGTTTTTTGGCTTAACCAAGTTTTTAGCGAAGCTTTTCGCCTATACGTACTGCGACCTCCCTAAGAGGCCATGACGCAAGGTTGCGTATATTGTATTCTATAAATTGTTTGAAACTATTGCTTCAAATAAATTGTTATCCATATCTTGTTGAATCTAAATAAAAGTTCTCTAGACTATTATGTTTGTATTTTACCTTTTTATATACTCATCCTTAGGTAGGTTACTTCAACTTCAATATGTTATCTAATATTCAAAACAGAGGAGCAGTCACGTTTCTGGTTAATGCCACGTATTATTGAGTTTGAGGGTGACCACAGGGACGAGTCCCGCAATAGTGCTTATTGCGTGTGCTGGGCTCCAGTTAGGTCTTGCCCAGTTTTACTTTGCCTCTTCACTCACCCAGCACACTCTAAATTTTTTTCTTCTTGCTTATTATATTTTTTTTTATTTGGACACGCCTAATTAGGCGTAAAGGTTCAAGAGCAACAAGCTAATGGCGCGTGTTGTGATAGTTCATAGACACACGCGCGTGTTGTGATCGTCCATAGACACTCACCCGTTGTGATCGTCCATAGACACGCGCGTGTTGTGATAGTTCATAGACACTCGCTGTTCCACAAAACGTTACATTACTAGTCACTGCGAGAATAATACCTAGCTAAGAGAATGATAACTGCCGCTAATAAAACAATAGATCAACACCAAAAAGCAGCGATGCATTGTAACGACAGCTGAAATGAGTCCCATACTCCATTTCTTGATTTGGATAATGTAGTTCCAACTGCTTCAAATGGTTTCTAGAACAAAACCCGAGCCTCAATCAAACAATCGGACCCTATTGGAGCTATAAACAAAACGTCAATAACAGTTACCCCCTCCCGTGACAAGTGAGTCCTGTACCAACTCCACTAGGGGTGCACCAAGTGAATATATGGAATATTCGACACCCGGTGGAATATGGTTCCTCTCCCAACAATAGCTTACCGAATATACAAATTCCAATTGAATATGTTGTTGTGTACTAGAGCTATTTATAACAAGATCTTCAAACGGGTGAAATTATAGATATCCCAGTTTTATTTCCGAATAAAGCCAAAACAGAGCCAGCTTGACACACACTACACACATGTTAAACATAGACTAAAAGTAAGGAACTATAAATGTATTGAGTTTTAATCGTATTTCAAATCATAAAAAAATCGATTATATTATTAAATGTATACATTACTGTATGTATATATATATATAAATATATTAGTGTATTCGTACATTAATATATACTTAAATATATTAGTGTGCATAAATATGTGTATATATTATATATATTAATTAATAGAGTAAGGTATTTATATAATGTTTATATATATTAACATATGTATATGTATTACAAATCAAAACTCAGAGGTAAAAGGCGCCTTTAGTACCGTTCACTCACCAACCTAAGAGGAACTTAGGGACGATCCACGAGTTCCTCTTGTGAATTGTAAACAAGGTGTACTAAAGTACTGTTGTACTAACTCGGCCCCGGCTATTAAGATGGCTGTACATGTTTTCTCAAACTGAACTAAAAACAGCAATTGGGCTAACCTAACATAGCCTAACCTAACCTAAGCTAAACAAATGTAATCAAATATAAGGCAAAAAGATCGGTATACCCGCAGGTCTACTAGCTTTTATAGTATTTCTTGTCAGTGATCGTGACCTAGCTAAGATATGACAATAACCCTCCCAGTCAGTGATCGTGACCTAGCTAAGATATGACGATAATCCTCCCGGTCACTGATCGTAACCTAGATAAGATATGATCAATCCTCCTGGTCAGTGATCGTGACCTAGCTAAGATATGACAATAACCCTCCCGGTCAGTGATCGTGACCTAGCTAAGATATGACTATAATCCTCCCGGTCAGTGATCGTGACCTAGCTAAGATATGACGATAATCCTCCCGGTCACTGATCGTAACCTAGCTAAGATATGACAATAATCCTCCCGGTCAGCGATCGTAACCTAGCTAAGATATGACAATAATCCTCCCGGTCAGTGATCGTGACCTAGCTAAGATATGACAATAACCCTCCCGGTCACTGATCGTAACCTAGCTAAGATATGACAATAATCCTCCCGGTCAGCGATCGTGTCCTAGCTAAGATATGACGATAATCCTCCCGGTCAGCGATCGTGACCTAGCTAAGATATGACAATAATCCTCCCGGTCAGCGATCGTGACCTAGCTAAGATATTACGATAATCCTCCCGGTCAGCGATCGTAACCTAGCTAAGATATGACAATAATCCTCCCGGTCAGTGATCGTGACCTAGCTAAGATATTACGATAATCCTCCCGGTCACTGATCGTAACCTAGCTAAGATATGACAATAATCCTCCCGGTCAGCGATCGTGACCTAGCTAAGATATGACAATAACCCTCCCGGTAACTGATCGTAACCTAGCTAAGATATGACAATAATCCTCCCGGTCAGCGATCGTGTCCTAGCTAAGATATGACGATAATCCTCCCGGTCAGCGATCGTAACCTAGCTAAGATATGACAATAATCCTCCCGGTCACTGATCGTAACCTAGCTAAGATATGACAATCCTCCTGGTCAGTGATCGTGACCTAGCTAAGATATGACAATAACCCTCCCGGTCAGTGATCGTGACCTAGCTAAGATATGACAATAATCCTCCCGGTCAGCGATCGTAACCTAGCTAAGATATGACAATAATCCTCCCGGTCACTGATCGTAACCTAGCTAAGATATGACAATCCTCCTGGTCAGTGATCGTGACCTAGCTAAGATATGACAATAACCCTCCCGGTCAGTGATCGTGACCTAGCTAAGATATGACAATAATCCTCCCGGTCAGCGATCGTAACCTAGCTAAGATATGACAATAATCCTCCCGGTCACTGATCGTAACCTAGCTAAGATATGACAATCCTCCTGGTCAGTGATCGTGACCTAGCTAAGATATGACAATAACCCTCCCGGTCAGTGATCGTGACCTAGCTAAGATATGACAATAATCCTCCCGGTCAGTGATCGTGACCTAGCTAAGATATGACAATAATCCTCCCGGTCACTGATCGTAACCTAGCTAAGATATGACAATCCTCCTGGTCAGTGATCGTGACCTAGCTAAGATATGACAATAACCCTCCCGGTCAGTGATCGTGACCTAGCTAAGATATGACAATAATCCTCCCGGTCAGTGATCGTGACCTAGCTAAGATATGACAATAATCCTCCCGGTCAGCGATCGTAACCTAGCTAAGATATGACAATAATCCTCCCGGTCACTGATCGTAACCTAGCTAAGATATGACAATCCTCCTGGTCAGTGATCGTGACCTAGCTAAGATATGACAATAATCCTCCTGGTCAGTGATCGTGACCTAGCTAAGATATGACGATAACCCTCCCGATCAGTGATCGTGACCTAGCTAAGATATTACGATAATCCTCCTGATTCGTGGTCATTCCCCAACTAAGCTATTAACTTTCGGGACAACGGTTTTGATCCATTTCATATTAATATTTCAAGGACTAATTTAAACAAATTATTGAAATATACCTTTACGTGTTTTGTTATAAATATATTTATAGTTTCAATCATGAGTGGTTTTAACTTTAAACTATACTAAACATTATTATCTATGGAAATCAAAGATCAATCCTCACGTGTATTTTTATTTGTGAAATAAACACTACTGTATTCGCCATCTTATGTGACTGGAAACATAATTACAACATTGATTTGTTGATGTTTACAGAGCTTTCGTTGCCAAGAAGACTTATGATTGGGTTCTTGGTGTTTCCAAACCCCTTGTTGCCATGGAAACTTGAAAATAAATGTATACATTGATATATTTGAATTATTAATTAACAAAGACTCAGATATAACCACCCCAACAGTGGGTTTTTTCAGCACTAATTCACTCACTAGTAAGATAGCGTGGTGATATGTATTTACCCCGTATTCTGAAAAATAAGGAGTACAACAAAAATAGTTCTGTATCGACTCGATGAGTACATTTTGAGTTTACTGGAAACAAAGGTAATCGAATGTACAGAAAGATTTATAATACGTAGGCATCACATCAATCCATGAACCACACACCATCACACCTATGTCACGGCCTCTCTAAGCTGACCACACCACGTGATGCGTCAGCAGAGCTTTCCCCTACGTCAACATGTTGGCCGGGACGTGACTACAGGNGGGTCTACTCATCAGTTTTCTTTCGTCTTCTGGTTTCGATAAAAACCAAGAAAACACTCCAGAAAGAAATAAAGGTTTGACCCAACAGAAATTGCCTGGCAGGACCTGTATTGTTAGTCCACAAATGTACAAGAGGAGATTGGTTCTGTTTTCGTCCGTGATCCTAGAAGAGTCGAACCTTCCAGATAAAGATAACCCTCACAGCTTATTAAGGGGGGAATACTTGGCTATAAATTATTCCTTAAGAAATTCACGATGAAAGGGTTGGATACATTGAAACGCACTGAATTTGTCGAGCGAGAGAGTTGAAAAACACTAGGTTGGAAAATCATCTTTAATGGCCCTGGTTGAAACTGAACTATAATAACATTCCAAGAACATTATAGTCATACTTTAAATTAAAACTATACCTTATACCTATTTGATTTTTTTAAATATTTATTCATACAAACAATAATACCTATATGGCTGTTGGATTTTAACTAAAACTATGACAAAAGATAACACATGTTTCATTCCTTAATATTAAGGTATTTTAACATTTTCCATTATTCAAATGAAAAATAGTTAAATAAAAAACCCAAAATTTAAAGGAAAGAAAGATACTCGTAGATAAATGTGAGATATTTAAAAAATTATAAATCTGTCCAAGCACTTGAGAAGAGACAAATATCAAAAACCACTTTGTGGAACTCACGTTTACATAAAACGTTTCGAAGTAAGATTTGTCATTTTATTTTTAATAAAGAAAGTATTTTGATTGGTTACATTATTGGATTCAATGTTTTGATAAATCTTGATATTCTATGTTCCACAGAGCCCAAAAATATATATATAGTGTGTATTTCAATGGTGTCCGTCTCCCAAGTCAGTCAAATCATTAGTTAATTGTTTAGATTTACAAATATACGTCATTAATGGTGTATTACAATGGTCCACCGAGAATGGAATGCCAATCAATAAATTCAAAAATAAGTCCGTAGCTTTCACCAGAAAACCACCTCGTGTTTGTCTTTTATAAACTTGATAGTGAGACTTTTGAAGGCTGTCTTCATATTAATTAACTTGGTGCTATATTAGACAATAAGCGCTACTGTATTAATTATGTTGATCATACAAGTTATTATTATATTTAATTACTCGACCTCGTTAAATATATCACTTTCTAAAGTTGACTGTTTTAAAAGTTTGTATTTGGCTTGGGTCAGCTCCAAACTAGAAATATTAGTGTCGTGGAGTCTCATCACCTTGACGACGCCCTCAGGTTGGAAAATGTTCGCCGGGTGTTGTGATAAGTTATATTTTACTAGTTTCATAGAGGTAATGATATCATTCTAAGACTTTTAGGACTCCAAACCCTTTTTTTTTTCGTAAACTTCTATTGTGAATTCCTTTTTGTTTTTAACATTGATATTAGTAAAATTTCTTGTAAATCTGCTTTCAAACATGTGGGAATTATTGTGCCCTCTCGAAATTTTAAAAATATTTTTTCTCGGTAACTTTAAAACAGTCAGCAGTCTTGTATAAGCAGCGTTAGCTCTAGGTTAAGAGAAACATCTATATCATTAATTACTAGCTGTTTAATGTGAACTGTTCGCTGTTCGCTCCTTGCTTTCCTCTTTACTATGTTTTGAATTTCAAATTCTACATATTTCAACTACGGGGTCATTTAACAAGCTTCTTCTTGTTTAGTTTTGTACAAGCAGATTTACTTCGAACTTAGATCTAAGCACAGATTTACTTCAAACTTAGATCCAAACACAGATTTACTTCAAACTTAGATCCAAGCACAGATTTACTTCTGACGTTTGCACAAATGACGTTGGTAGGGAAGGGCGGAAGGGGGGATGGATGGATTCATTGAGTTATAAAAAGTTGTTTGAGAAAAAACTACAAGGAGATAGAATTTTTACTTGATATGAAAACATTCTGTGATATTTATATCCATAACATATTGTCTGCAAGTTAGAAACACTAGCGGTACAGCACATTATTTTATAGCCATCATTTGGAACCTATTTGTGAATTGTAAGATCTATTAACATATGTAATCATGTATTCACTATTTATAGCTTTCAAAATTGTATTATATGAAAAGTGAATATTGTATATGTGTTTTTAACCTAATGTTTAACAATTAATTTTAAAAAGAGAAATTCTCAAGGACTTTCAGTGACGCTCCATTCATATTAAAATGAACTCATGTTTGTAAAATAATACAATCAATTTATCAATAACTTTCATATCAAATACTAAAATATCGAAACTTTTAAATTAAATTTGAAATAGGTAAGTTTATTAAATTGGTAATATTTGGTTTTGTTTACCCGCGGTAGACTTTACTTTCATTGAGGTAAAAACACTGAGTTTTAAATAGCATAATAAAACTTTTAAAATATCTCTGAATTCTTCTTTCCTTCAAATCTTATTTCCTCCGACGAAAGTAGTTTTTCTCAAAAGACCTTCATTTTTTCGTGGAATAGAATAAAAGAAGGAACAGCAGAGAATTCCAAAGTCTGAGTCAAAAGAAATTGGTTCATAAATGAAACAAAAAGGTTTCTGAGCATCCGTGTATCAAGGTACAAAGAAAACTTTGCCACAAAGAGTAAGAGGGGGTGTGTTATAATATTAGACGTCCATTTCTTTGTTTTATTCAAGTGCCGGTGACCTGGCGGTCTAGGGGTAAGGTGTCAGACTTCTGTGCTGGCGGCCGGGGTCCAATCCTCGGTCCCGGCACAGATTTACCTGATTACCAAACCATTCCTTCACCTCTGACAAGACATCTTGTGAATGTGGGGAATGCCAGACCTCCACCGTGGTTCGGATCCCACGTTAAACTGTAGGTCCTCCATTTTCATCTCACAATCACCCTACCATTGCACATTAGCGTAAGTGCGTATAACCCGGACGGGTAGTAAGACGCGGTGCTAATAATAATTTACGTGGCCATGTTAAGCACAGATCCAGGTAGACCCTGTGACGACAGTCGAGTCTGTTGGGGCGCTCGTGACTGTACCAGTGGTTAGTGTACTGTACCAGTGGTTAGTGTGGGAACTATACTATGATATGTGCTTAGTCTCACGCACCAGAGGCTAGGTAAGTGGAGTGTGTGGTGTGCGGCTCACTGTATGACCACAAGGAACGGGACTACTGCGTGAGTCTCTTAACGGTCTAGTGATTGTTATTATCAGGTAGTGGCAATGTGTGTGTAATGTGCTCTATTCTTAACATAAATATATCAGGCCAACATATAGACAGTCTAGTCGCTACGTCATTACTCAGCTTGAGGACAAGTTTGACCTAGAGTTAGTTCACCTTAGTCTAGCTACCTCGCAGTGAGTACTCAGTACGCTAGCAGTTAGGGATGAAGGACCTGTACCCGTATTTGCGTGAAGGAAGAGTTAAACTATTTAGGATAAACCCTCCTCAGTACACCAAACCGAGACTCGAACCCTGATCTCTCTATCATCGAAAGTCTAGTATATTGCGAGAGCGACCTCTTAGACCACACGGCCACCGAAGCAGGTTAGTAATAAATTATATTTTTATTTGCGGTATTTAACGAGCACTTTCTGAAGCGACTGATTATATCAGCACATGACTTATAAATGAATCTAATCTAAAACAGACACAACAGCCCCCAGCCCCAGCCTTTAATTCATCACTGTGAAGGAGGCCCACATTTCACCAATGATACATTTTTGTTCATGCCAGGAGTCGAGCCCGAGACCCCGATCTCATACAGACGAGCTACTGACTGAGCTAACGTGTCGGATAAGATACCATTAAGACTGATACGATGCATCCCTTGTCGACCTGGGTGGTCTTAGGGGTAAAGTGCTTGACCCAGGAGCCGATGATCGGGTTTTGAAATCAAGTCAGGGTTGAGCGATACAAATCTGTAGCACAACTTCCTTCGAGGGTAAATAAAGCCGTCCGTCCCGTGTCTGTTGTGGCGTGTACAAGAGCTCTGGAAGTTGTGTGAAGATACCTGGTCTGTATATATTCATTTGACATTGGTTGTACAATATTGTATTTTAATACGCCCGGGGGTTAGAGGGCCCATCATGCTCGTTTCCACCAGGAGCAGCTTCCATGATAGAGCAATGGGTGGTCACACCAGACTAGATGATAGAGCCATGGGTGGTCACACCAGACTAGATGATAGAGCCATGGGTGGTCACACCAGACTAGATGAGAGCTAAACGGAGCGTAGGCGAACATTATTTGAATAGCTTGCCATTAGTCTAATATGAATATTGTATCACCGTTTCTCCTATCTGATAGAACATTCTCTCTTGTGTCGGAAAACACGTCCAGACAGGATAACATTCTCTCTTGTGTTGGCTAACACGTCCAGACAGGCTAACATTCTCGCTTGTGTCGGAAAACACGTCCAGACAGGCTAACATTCTCTCTTGTGTCGGAAAACACGTCCAGACAGGATAACATTCTCTCTTGTGTCGGCAAACACGTCCAGACAGGCTAACATTCTCTCTTGTGTCGGAAAACACGTCCAGACAGGCTAACAATCTCTCTTGTGTTGGCAAACACGTCCAGACAGGCTAACATTCTCTCTTGTGTTGTAACGATGTTCCAAACAAAGGATATGCAACACACTACAACCTAGTAATATGGAGGTTGTCTAACTCACCAAGGCTCACCAAGTCTCACCAACTTTCGCCAAGTCCGACCGATGCCTCTCCCCGTCAAATGGGACACACGTACTCGCTGCAAGCATCCACTCTCCTGGCTTGGGCAACTACGACTGACCGAGGCGCAAGCCAAATCAGAACCTCAAACTCCAAAAGAAAATACTGTTGCCAACTTGACTTGGCAAACATCCGGCCCTGGAATGTTCCAGCTTAGCCTGGCAAGTACTGGTACCTCCGCGTTC
>CABEEJ010007766.1:10789-28183 GCA_901482245.1 Timema douglasi | reverse complement strand
TCTAAGTCTCGAGGTACAAAGCCCAAAAACTCCTCTCTCGTGTGATATAATTATTGTATTTAAGTGCTCAAGATTCAAGATTGGGGTGCCCCATATATCATCGCATCACTCCAGATACTTTGTCACCATTCACAAAGGTAGGCTCATAGTTAATTGATTGTTTGTTTTATAGCTAAAGCGTGGGCTAAAATCTCGCCTGTAGACACCGTACAGAACAAGTTTAAATGGATGCCCAACCACCCTGCTTGAAATTACTATTTGTTGCAGTTTTCTAAACATAACAGGAACATATGCGATAAACAATAAAGTATAAAATATGGCATGTAATAAGCGGGAGCTAGCAGTAAAATAAATACAGATTCAAGAAGTATTATCTTGTAGTAAAAATAAGGAATAGTGAATTAACTATAGTAGTATTAAATAGGAACAAGCAGGAATTACCAATTGTCTTAGCCATATAATCAGGAATGAGCAGTAATTGCAATATGATGGTGAATGAATAGTATCATAAATAGAATAGCAGAAATAATTAGGAATAAGGTGCAATTTTTTTTATATCTTATATCACTACGTCTTTCTACTGGTTCAGGTTACACACATAAATGATAGATTAGTCTAATGTGGTAAGGATAAGGGAGGAAGCTCTTTAGAAGTAATCAACACGTATTTGAAGGGGCCCTAGGGTGTGAAGGCACANCCCATCCCCATGAACCCCCAGTTCCTTTTAAAGTTATTATTCTATTTTCTGTTTATATAATCGAAGGTAATGCTTATGAACAGGCATAGCCAGGTGATCGTTGGTCAGCGCCATGAATTGTGAAACCTAACCCTCCCACCCCTCCACCTCTTGTCTCCAAATGGCATACAGTCAGGCGTGCGGTGGTAAGCGCCATGCATTGTGAAACCAAACCTTCCCTACCCTTCACCTATTGACCCCATCCTGCTACGGCTAGCCCCTGACTATTCTTCGTGTGAAGGCGCACTCCCTTACGCGCCCTAAGGTTGAACGCTTGTGAGATAATATGTATAGCGTGAACCAGCAATAATGGTTGTCGGTAATTCTACATGTTCCTTCATCTTGAGGCTGTGTGTGGCATGTGCGTTTATCATTATATTATGTAGGGTTATTTTAGGATAGTATTTATTTGAGTTATATGTTTTAACATTTTTTCGTAACTAGGCCTAATATGAATAGTTCAATTCAGGTGCTTTAGACAACAAATGCTGCAAGATTAACTATTAATCAAAAAAGAGAATTGAAATCATTAGGTAGGCCATATCCTGAATTCTGTATGGAACAAAGTGAAACGAGGAAATGTTAAAATCAATTTTTTTTAAAGGCAGCTCAAGTCCAAACATGCATACCAAAAAATATTGCTGGATTTGCGGCTGTGATGTAGACAAATCTTTGTACTGTTTCCCGTGGGTTTTTTCTCCCAGAAACAGTGGGGAATGCTTGGGAATAGTAAAAGGCGTCAATGATATAAAACATTTAACAGAAAAAAAAAGAAACACGAAGTATCTGTGAATCACATGAATAGTGTCGTGGATCTTTCTTTGCTAGGCAAAGTAAACATATCGTATAATCTAGACTCACAATACAAATAAAACGTTAAAAAAAACAATACTCACGTTGACAAAAAAAAATAGTCACATATTAAAAAGGTGGATTTCATGTGTTAAATTCTGTGGTGTTTTTGGAACTACCTATTAGAGGTCATGATGAATCAGCATCATCTACAAATCCTGGAGTCTACAGAGATCTAATTAATTATACTTCTGAGCTGGATTCTGCAATGAAAGATCATTTAGAAACGGTCACTGTATTCAAAGAAACATCGAAAATAATACAAAATTACATACTGGACTGCATGCTTAGTGTATGTAGGGAGGAAATAGAAAAGCATATATGAGATTCTGAATTTGTAGCCATCGAATGTGATGAGACAACTGATGTAAAGAACCATTGTCAGATGGTATTAGTTTTTAGGTATTTGTTTGAGGGGTTGGCTTTTGAGAGGTTTTGGGGGTTTCTTATTCCTGAAGGAAGATTAATAGCACTGACGTATGATGGTGTTAATGTTATGGATGGCTCTGTTAGGGGTTTACAGGTCAAGATTAGAGAAATATACTCATTTGCCTATGTTGTACATTGCTACGCTCATCAGTTAAATTTGATATTGGAAAAAGAAACCAGTGCAAACAGCAAAGTTCCAGTTTTTTTTCTCAAACATTTCTGCCATTCCCGAATTTTTTTCGAACTCATCTCTACGATCTGACGTTATGGAGCAAGTAGTACAAGTCAAACTACCCAGAGTTGCTACAACTAGATGGAGCTACAACATTCGAGCTGTTAGCGCTGTGTACGAAAATAGAGATAAGTTGGAGGAATTCTTCGAAGTTCTTGAGGAAAAGTGTACAAACAAACCTACAGTTAACGAGGCAAATAGCTACAGAAGGGCTTTTCAGAACCAATTTTCATGTTCTGCTTAATTATTTTCCACCCAATTTTACCTCACGTTGATATATATTACCAACAACTACAAAACAGGAACAGGGACAGTGTAATAAGTCAAAATGACATTTGCATTTTTTTAAATTAGATGCAGAAAGAGAGGGGGCAAATGAATGAAATAGATAAGCAAATAAACGAAGAGTTTCCTGAACAACCAAGAAAAAGGAAAATTAATGTTGAATGTATTACCAGAGTGGGGGATGAAATTGAAGTGTGTGATGTCATTACAACTCATGTAAAAGACATATTTGCTTTTACTGGTCATCTGGAGGCAGCTTCTTTGTTATAACGAGTCATTTACACAATTTTCTACTTGCTTTTTGGAAGAAATAATCACACGAGTAAACCAACACTACCCTTTCTTAGAAAAATAAAAACTCCTGTCTGAATTGGGACTACTATACAGACGGCAGGGCTTTAACATTAAAGGAGCAATACAACTATTGAACTTCATGGAAAAAAAATAACATTATTTCAGTTTTCCGTAAGGGGACGAAGCTTCTACACATTATCAATGATGTCTGCTGAATCTGGACGTTGCTTTTCAACAATGAAAATAATTAAGACTTTCCTAAGGAATACAAAGACAAATGACAGGCTGAATGCTCTAGAGATGGTAGCCACCAACAAGGAACTTATCCAACAAATGAAGGACTTTGACGACAGATTTATGGAAAAGTTCATTAAATAAAAGGAGAGGTGAATGACCTTCGTATGTAAATAATTTCTTCGTTTATTGCATGCTAAGTCATTTCTCGCAAGTGTAAATATTGTAAATATTGTGTATCCTACATATTAATGTTGTGATCTTGTGAAGACATTGAACATACATACCTATATATTTATGCACATTACTGCTGCAAAGTTTCAACTAATTATTATTTTAGAGTTTAAATAAATGGATATTTAACAGAATATATTTCGAAATTTGTATCTTCTTTTAAAGGTATTATTTAGAAATAATTGATGAAGTAAACAGGCTGCGTCCTCCAGCTTCTAAAGTGACGAGCTGCCACTGCGTATTTGTGTGGAAGGAAAGGGAGAAACCATTTAGGGAAAACCACCCTCAGTACATCTGAGTGGGATTCAAAACCGAATCGCCTCACTATCAGATTTGCAAAAATTATTACTATGATTCAGGAATAGTATGAATCGGTAACAATAAGTAATAAACAATAGTTTTAATAGTAGGAATAAGAAACCAAAAGAAATTAAGAGAAAATATAATTTAAATTAATAAGAACAAAGGTTGATATCAGAGGCCTTGGGGTAAAATGCTTACTTTAGGACCCTATGTGTGTGTGTTCAAACCCATATGGGGTCAATGAATTTTTCATGAGTGATAAAACCACAACACAACTTCCTTCGTAGAGAAATTAAAGCCGTCGGTTCCATGTCGTAGGTGCCATTTAAAAGAACCCTGGAAGTTATGTGAAAATGCCTTTCCCTGAATGGAATAGGCATTCAGGTAATGTTGACTCTTGAGTATTTAATTGTACCCATAGCTAATAACAATGCAATTGAGGCCTAAGGGCACCACCTGGTGGTGGCTAGGAGTTGAAGTATGATACAGAGGGCTTAAAATCCACGTTTTACAATGAAACTACCCCACGTGAAATTCTGCAGTAAAACAAATTTTATCCTACAAAAGGTGATCATAATAAATAATAAGTACATACGGCCTACATACTTGAATAAAAAATATGAACTTAATAGTTTAAAGCTTTGTAAAAACATTGTAAAATATGATTCTACTGTAACTATTATTTTAAAAATATATTGATTTTTCTTATAGCTCAAGCCACTAAAATCTCTGGTGAAGGAGCCATTGCATAAGTTTAAAAATCTCCTTGAAGATTTGCGAGCTCACGCATCTACGTAATACAACATTTTTGCAGCTGAAAAAGTTAGCGAGTTCTTGAAACACTATGAATCAAAATACATTAGGTAATTTCTTGTTTTGATTGATAAGGACAAGGCAGCAATAGTTGAGACAAACAGAAAAAGTTTGATTCCAAAAATAAAAACACTATTTTGTGCCTGGAATAATTTACCAGTAAGAGGTCATCGTGACGATGGTCTATTCAATGCTAATAGCTCAGTTGAGCCAGTTCTATCAGGTACACAAAGCGTTTGCCGAGGTCTTCTAGCTCTTAGAATAGATTTAGGAGATAAAGGCCTACAGAATCACTTTCAGAGAGCGAACCGCAACTGTACAATGATAAGCCCTACTTTACAAATTAACTAGTTTCATGTATCGGGGAAGTTATTCGCACGGCCATAGTCAGACATTAATCATGTGAAATATATTTCAGTTGTATGGATTAAACCACAGACGTCAGCACAACATAGCAGATTACATTGTGTATCAGATATGTGAATATGACGACCCTCGTTATTAGATAAGAGTTTTTGGGTTTCGTGTATATGATCTCAACAAAAGGTATAGAAATAAAGGGAGCAAGTGAGCAAGAATTGAAGAGCCTTGGTTTAAGCTACAATAATTATCGTGGGCAAGAATACGACGGAGGGTCAAAAATGTCGGGGAAGTTTAATGGTGTGCAGGCTCTCATCTTAAAGGATCAGCCACTGGCACTTTACAAACAATGTTTCAAACAATCAATAAACCTATGCATTTCTAAATCTTGCGAAGTGCCATACATAAAGAACATGATGGGAATTTTGGGCTCAGTTTCTACATTTTTGTCAGCATCACCCAAGAGAGTGCTTGTACTGGACACTATCATTTCTGAAGCTGACACCCTCTCTCCACAGAAAAAGACCAAACTGAAATCATTGTGTGCTACAAGATGGTTTGATCGTCATAATTATGTCATTACATTTCAAGAACTGTTTCCTTTTATTGTGGCTGCTCTTGCAGAATTAGAGCATGACCAAGATGCTGACACTGCAAGCAAAGCTGCGTGTTTCAGTTCTGCGATCCCACGAGGTGATTACAAGGTTGCATTAGAACTCGTTGTTCATTGCTTCTCCTACACACTTCAACTAAGCAAGAGCCTACAAAGTCCAAACCAGGATCTTTCATCTGCTGTATCAAATGTTAAAACGGTGTTGAATATTTTCATGGACATGAAAATCAGTACTGAAAACGTCTTTAAGATGCTTTTCGTAAACACTTGCCAACTATAAGCTTCAGTATCAACTGAAATAACTATACCAAGAATATGCAGTCGACAAATAAACCGAATGAATATTACATCAAATAACACTGAGGATTGGCTTAGTATGGCAATGTTTATACCATTTGTTGGCCATATTTTCATGAAACTTAAATGTAGGTTAAACTCAAAATTTTCTGAAATTTTGCCACTTGAAGCATTTATCCCATCCAAACTAGGTAAACAAGAAGAAGAGAAAATTTTAAATGCAGCATATATTTACGACAGTGATCCGATGGCAAACTCTACGATAAAGCTAAGAGCTGAAATTGTTATTTGGCGGAAGAAGTGGGATGGAGTTGCAGTCGCAGATATTTCTGTTACTGCTGTTGAGTCACTTAGTTACTGCGACGAATTCTTCCCTAACATGAAAATGTTGTTACAGCTTTTAGTAACGTTGCCAGTATCCACTGCTATAGCAGAGAGGAATTTATCTACATTACAAAGACTCAAAACCTACCTCCACTCAACAATGAACGAGCAACATCTCAATGGCCTAGCGTTTGCTAATATTCATAAACACAACTTCTGAATGTGGGGAATGCCAGGCATCCACCGTGGTTCAAATTCCACGTTAAACTGTAGGTCCTCCATTTCATCTCACAATCACCCTACCATTACACATTAGCGAAATGCGTACAACCCGAACGGGTAGAAAGACGCTATGCCAATAATAATAAGAAGAAGAAAAATAATATTTATAAAGACATCAAAGTTGATGCCAGTGAGGTTTTAGATTTATTTTTGAGATTTAAGAGCAGACGAATGGAGCTACAGGACTGGTCCAAAGAGTGAAGAAGCTCTATTTGTGCCATAGACGTATCGTGTTTATGATATATGATTTATGATTGTTGTTCTTATTTATATGAGAATGAAATATGTAGCCATGCAGAAATACAAATCTTACCAAACAAAACATATTCATAAAAACTGAAAAGTATATATTTTTTATAAAAATATGAACTAATAATTTTTAAGATCATGTTTACAGGTTCCTAAAAATTGTATATTTTACAAATGATGTAATTTGAGACAAAAATAGTAATAAAAACGTAAACATTAACTTGCACGTGTGTGGGCCCCCTTTATTTGTAAATTTTCACATTTTTTAAAGGTTTTATTTATGTTTATTTAATTGTAATGATTAATTAGGTATTCATTTATTTTTATTTCATTTTTACAACACCCCCTTCCAAGCTACAAACTGCTCACAAAATAAGCGTAAATATTGTATAGTGTAAATAGTAATATTGAAATTGTCATAATTTTTGACTTCTCAATGTTGATCTCCACGCCATATTTTCTCCCGGTCTCCATTAATAGGCCATCATTTTATGCAACTCCTTTTAATTTTTGGCCAGCAATGCTAAATCATCTTAGTATTTTACTGTGATGATGACGCGTCCTCCAATACTGAAATTGCCACGTCCCTCTAGGGCTTTCCTGAGCAGCCATTCTCCATACAAGTTGAACATACTGGGTGATAAACTGCATCCCTGTATCACTCATCTACCTATATCTACGCTGTTGGTCTCTCTATCATTCATCTTCAACTTCATTCGCTGTCTTAGGTACGGATTTGCAATTAGCCTCCTGTCCCTCAAATTGACTTGGATCGTTTCATCTTTTTAAATTCTAACAACACCTCATTTCATTGCTGAGGGAACTGCATGTGTACTACTGAGCAACAGCGTTGTCATTCTTTTGTTTTCCGTGATCAGTCTTCCTTGGCAAATTGACAATGCTGGGCCGTCGTTGTTGCCAGTAGTAGTTGGTGCTCCTTCCTCCAGTACAGTCGTAAAGTTACTGTAGTCTGAGTCTCGTGTTCCTAATAGCTAGCTCAAAAACATTAACTAAATAAACACTCATATTTTATTAGTACTCTGCGTGGAAAAATATTTGTTATTTATGACGTTAATATTTTGTGTGTATGTATTGGTTGTGTGTTTTTTGCCGTAAGATTGTGGAATTATAGTTTTATGTGAATATTAATATATTTATTTGAATAATAGTGTATCGTTAACAGTTAAAATATAAGACAATGTATGGAATCTCCAGCTTGTTACAAAAATTACATTCCAAGAGGAAAATATTAAGTAGTCAAGAAAAGGCAATAGTGTTAAGAGTTTACACCTCTTTTCGTTAAGCCGGAACTCCTTCAGTAAATCAAGCAGCGATGCAGATTGCAGAAGCTACAGGTGTATCTTATAAGTTAGTAAGTAATAAATGTATTAAACAAGAATTAAAAACTAAGGGAAAGTTACTGACAGCAATTCAGAAAGGAAATAACTGCACTCAAATGAAGCGTTTGGATAAATATGACCTTTTTACTCAATTATCAATTCGCAGAAAGATACATTCACTTACCGTAACAATGAATTACCTACTCTAAAGAACATTTAAGTTTTGATTGATATTGATAGTGACCTTCCTAATTTTCCGATTATGAACAAGTAAGAATGTAATTTATAACATTTAGTAGAAAATGCATGTAGTACTATATTTGTTTGTATATTAATTTCAAGGAAAAAAGCTTCATACATAAAATAGCTTTAAGCATAAACACGTGGGGAATAGATAAAGTTAATAAACCTCAATCTTGAAAAAAATACTATTGTGGAAATAGTTAATGTTTCTGGAAAAGGCTTTACACTGATAGGAAATGTTTGTTGCATGTCAATTGAACCCTCCAACCTCCCCATGCCGCATTGTTTCCAATGAGGGATTTCCAAGTAAACCCTTCCCCTTCACTTCTCGACAACCGAAAGCTAGAAGGTCTGGCAACCGGTAACAGAGAGAGAGAGAGCGAAGATAAATATTTTCTTCATAAGACCTGCAGTTCCCTCAGCAATGAAATTAGGTGTAGTTCATGTCAAGTAGGTGAACTAGTTCGACTAGTTCAATTTGAACCATTCGTTCGCGAACGACACATTTCTAATTCAGTGTCACTGAAGGAGTCAGTCATAAAGTAGGTATTATGAAAAAAGGAGGTAACAGTGATCAAAATTTTTCCAATAGCAGAAAACAAAGGGAAACTATAACACTGGAGGGAAAATTAGATATCACAACACGTAATGAGCGCAAAGTCAATAAAGTCAGAGCGACAGGCATCTCGGACTCAACTTTAACTTTAAAAATGGCTGAATTTTTAAACACATTGACAGTACAATTAAAATCATTGAAGAGAATGACCTAAACATGGATAGAAGCTCCCAAGTTGCCCGAGGGATTCAGAGTTATTTGTCTTGCTACAAAGAACTATATAAATAGAGGAAGAATGCTGCCCGTAAGCCGGCCGAGTCTTGACCATTTCATCAGATAGGTTGAAATCGTCTGTCTAACGAGCCAGGACCTTCACGACAGCAAGAGTCTACCATCCCAGGTTCTTCAAAAGATAAAGAGCCTACCATCCAAGGACCTTCAATAGAGCAAGAGCCTACCATCCCAGGGCCTTCAAGAGAACAAGATCCTACAGTTCCAGAGCCTTCAAAAGAGCAAGAGTCTACAGTCCCAGAGCCTTCAAGAGAGCAAGAGAGTGATGATTTAAATCCGCCAGATCCAGTTCATATATCATGTGATTAAAGATTGACAGTAAGTGTACCTTAAGCTTTATACTAGTTAGAAAAATTAAATAAAGACTCAATTTGTTTACAAATTCCAGGGGATTGAAGATTGATAGTAGATATACCTGTAGCATTGTACTAATTATATATATTAATAAAAATTGTGTTTGTTCACAAGTTTTAGTTTTTTCTTTACTTTTTTCCTTTGGAGTAAGCCCTATCTCACCCATTTTAAAGTCTATTCACTTTACGCGTCGTCATGCTACGCGGTTAATTATCATTACCAATCACTCGCGTAGTGCGAGAGACAGCTGTATTCTTATAATATTTGTACTTATCTAGTAAAGATAAATACAATTTATGACAAACATTTTCCCATACTATATATTAAATCACTAAAAGTAAGAGTGATGTTATAACAGATATAGATACTACTATATTTCGAGTAATAACATGCATTTCTTTATTGTTTTATTATCTTAATTTCCACTATACTATCGTTATTGCTAGTTAAACTTTGTCCTAAATATTTAAACTCATTAATCACGGCAAATTACAACACTTATTTTATTCGAAGTAATCTCTAAATTATGGTCTTCAATCTGTTTCTTCTGTGTGATGAAATACGCAGTCTTGGTAGGGTACCCTAATAATCTTATATCCTTACTAGCCTATAATAGAATGTATGCATTTCTTGCAATAGCTTACTTACCTTTCTTGCTTTATAATATCGTATATATTTTTCAATGCTGCTTGATCCATATTCATAGTATTTTATTAACTTCTGGTTCCTGTCCCATAACATTTTGTTTAATGCTCAATACTGCTTGGCCCTGATTCATACAATTTTGTTTACTTCTCCATTCCAAAACGTTTATTGCTAATCCCTGTTTGTTCCTTATACAATCGTAATGTAACAATATTAGTGCAAGACTGTGCGGACCACTAGATCTGCCAATTTTATTGTCTTCCCTCTTCTCTCATTCAATCCTTGTCTAACAAGTAGCCGTGTGAACCTGACTGCCAAGAGACTTATAGTGGGGCAGGAGGGAGCTTTCTTGGAAGAGAAATTGTGCGTGTAGAAGAGTCTGAGACCACTTTATTTGAACCAAGTATTGTATTATGGAAACTAAGATTTTCATACTCTGACTGATACCCTATATATACTTGGTCGGTGAGAGCCAGAGGTTCTCAGATCTTAGTTCCTGACCAGTGAGTCTGGGAGGGGGCTAGCATGTCTAGTGTGGGGGCAGCGTGATCAGTATGTGGGTTGGCGTACCCGGGAAAGGATAAGAAAATCCACCGTTTGCATAGTACGGGTCAGTACAGTGTGTCGTAATGTGGACTACAGGGGGGATATAGATGTTATAGTGAATTGTGTTAGTTATGAACATTTTTGTGACTGATTTAAATATTTTAAAAGTTATTATGTGTTTTATAGGTATTAATTTGTTTGTATAATTTAACTCCATTTTGTTTTCTCGTTTTCTTATTAACTCATAGACTTAATTATTACTCTTTTTATCTAGTTCAGTGACTTATTTAGGTGTTAGTTTAGTTCTACCAGTGTATGTGTTTTTCTATATTAAATAATCAAAACCTTGAATATTATGTGTATGTTTTCAATCTTCTTTAATCGGCAGTGTACTCCTACATTCTTAAAAGAAATCGTGGTAAACACAGTGACGTGTGAACGGCCCGTGTATCGTCAGGTCATGCGTGTGCTCACTGTTACATTGGTGTTGGAAATGGGAATGGGATATTGGTGGTGTGTTGTTTGATTTATAATAACAGAGAAAATAGCCATTGATATTCAGTGGCTGGCAGCTCTTATCCAGGCCTTGTTGGAACATGATGCTTCACAAACTGCGTCACTGATCAACAAGATGAAACAAACTACGTCACAAACTGCATCACTGAACCACAAGATGGTAGAACAAATGACATAATTGAACAACGTGAAAGAAGAACTGAAATCAGCCATATCATCAATAGGCAGCCAAGTGAGTGCAAAGGGTTCCGAAAATAGTCGGCGTATTGTCTTAAAACATGAGAAGGAGTCTTGACGCTGTGGACGACGCTCCCGATTATGACGATGACACTATAGAATACGCTACCGTGGATGATGATGTTGGTGGTAATTATCCCGAGGATGACGTTATCGGTGTTAGTGATGACGCTTCTGTTAGCGATGATGCTGCCATTGGTGATGACGTTGCTATTGGTGACGACGCTACTTTTGGTGACGACGCTGTTGGTGGTGACAACTCTGTTGGTGGTGACGACGCTGTTGGTGATGACGCTGGTGGTGGCAACGCTATTGGGGACAAGATTGTTTGTGACGATGCTGAAGGTAATAATTCTGTTAACAACGACGATCCTGGTGACGACACTAATGGTGACGACGACATATTTGGTGAAGACGCTGTTGGTGGCAACGACATTGTGACAACACTGTTGGTGACGTTGCTTTTGGTGACAACAATGTTGGTGATGGTTGTGCTTGTGACTATGCTTCCCAAAATGATGGTGACGTATGTGATGAAGATGATCCAGGGGGCTTCAACATGACGAATGTTATGGACAATGTTCTCAACTGGAATGTAAAAGGATCGTCAAGTTTGGACTTTGTTTTGTTTTCACTTCATCTTAGCCGATTTCTGAGTGAGGATCAAGCAAAAACTTGTTGCAATAAAATTAAGTGAACGACTTCGTTTTTAAGTTGAAGAACTGGTAAAGTAATGGACACTGAGAAGGATAATGACCGCACCTAATATGATAAGACAAACCTAGGGTTGACTTAGAATCTAACATGGTATTATACTTGGCTGTCATTTGTGCTAATGCCTGAATGATGTCATGATTGCAAGAAGGTACTAAGGGACGTACCAGTGGATTTTGAGAGTAACAATGGTGAACGAAAGGATCTGAATTGGGGGCTACCAAAGATACACACCAAGCTCGTCTTCTTAATGGTGCTGCAGTAGACCACCTAGGCTTATAAGCAGGGTCAAGTTTTTGATGACCAAAAACCTATAAAATGAACACTTTAAATAGTTACTTAAAATTTTCAAAAAAATTTCAAAAAATGACCTACAAATTAGAAAGCTATTCCAAATGTATTTATTACGAGAGTTATAATTGACATTATGCACGTAAAATATTACATAAAATAAAATGTAATCAACTATTTAAAAAATACATGTTCAAATGATTTATATTTATACAATAATTCACTTGGCACACGTATTTCAACTCCGTCTTTTTCCTTCCTTTTATTTAATCCTCTTCGCAAACTAAAGCAATGCCTGCTGGATTACTAGCACATTTCGTAATCGGGGAGCAACAATTCTGAAATAAATCAAGTATTATTGTAAGTTAGTCATGCATTTTATCAAATGTGAAATTTTTAGAAAAATATATTTCTGTAAGAATAAAAGTTTAATATTCTTACTTTATTTTGCATAGGAGCCTAGCAATATATGAACATGCGCAGTTTCTCGAAGGGAAATGAACCAGCACGTTCTTGTATTTTGAAAAGCTCCCCTCTACTTCTACCTAACCGATGGGAGTATACTTGAAGTACACTATATAACTAGATGTTGGTTCTTATTCAATGTCAGCAGTGTTAAAATATTTTCCTCCCAGCACTCGAGAGATGGAGCACAAAGTTTTGTAGCTTGAGATTCTTTCAAGCACACTTTCTAGTATTTCTGACAATATCTCTCCAATATAACCCAGCACAATTTACAATTCACCTTCCGTTGTTTTTACCAACGCTATCATGTTTTCGATATTCACAACTCCCTCCTGAAGACGTGTAATGATTGATGACAAGGAGCTGAAATTTTCCTTGGTGTGTGCCAGTTTTCCTTTCATTTCAGAGTCTGAAAACATTTCTTGAGATGCCTTAATGGCTCTAGCATCTTGTATTTCAAGAGAATCTACTAGAAACTCTAGGCCCAATCTTACAATGTCATGTTATTATATTCGTTAGGGGCTAGGGATTAACATAAGGTTAAGCGATAACAACTACTTTGTATTTTACAATGTTCGGTTGGCGCTAGCATCCTCGTTAAAGTGCTCGTAAAGTTAACGCGAGGTCTACCTTCTGGTTAGCATTTTGACAGCCACATTAACTTCCAAGCGTTCCGCCATATTATTTTATGGCAATTGTTATCATTCAATTGAGGTTATTATTTTTATAAAACGTTGGGCAGTTGTTAATGGCTTCTCCTGGTTTTAATATTGTCCATTTGTAATTAAATAAATGTTTCACCACTGATTACCTAATCACAGATTTGCGGTGTTCTAAATCTAACTTTCAATTAATCCATGTTGTACCCCTTGGGTGTACGTGGTACGGCGTCAGCCTACTAATACATTAATTTGTATTCAATCCCGATCACTTCAAAAATTTTGTTTTGGTAACAAATTACTTACATTTTAACACCGAGATGATAATAAAATAATTATGTTGAATTTATTCCTTCTATTTAATATAGCTGTTTAATTTGGGTTGCCAACATTTCTTTTAGGCAAGTTTGTATAGGGTGATTTGTAAGTCATTGTACGACGCATGGCAGAGGTTTTTAATTACTGGTATCGACTTTTATTACAACAATTTTGGCTTTGCCCTACAGGATCTTCTTTACTATTCAAAATATGTAAATTCTTTTCAATGGTTTCACTTCGCGATTCGGAGTGGTCATTTCTGGTTGTTAATAGTTATTAGTAATTGACAATAATTGTAGGCCTACCTATGTTTATATCATCTTGTAAGTTATTATGTGTAGGCCTGAATGGCTAATATGGGACGTGTTTTTTTCTTCACTTTTTCCCCTCCAGTACCAGTGGCGACTCGTGACCAAAAAAATAGGTGGTGCACAATTCAAATATTCTAAAATATGGTATTTACACGTTTAATATATCGTAACTATCTATATTTACATATCGTTTTACTTAGGATAATATTTCACATCAGTACGGGGGGGTGTGAAGCTTCGAAACAAATACAGGATTCGACATTTAAAAGAAAAATTCATAATATACAATTACGAAGTTTTGACGGTAAAAACATTGACAGCTAAAAATATACCAAATTTTTAGTAAATTACTGACATTCTGAGCTGTTATTTAAAGTACATTTCAAACCAACATTAGTTTGAAAAAAATAATTTAACACATCTACATTATTACAATCTTTTACTTTGCTGGCGCAATCATAAATAATTAAACACCTTAGAATAAAACACATAATAAATTAAAACCTTATTTACAAACCACCCAACAATTTAATCTTAAACACCTCAAGCTACTTTAAATAAAAACTCCCTTCTTCTTTCTTTAGATCTTGCGAATTTCTCAATGACTCTAAAGTTAAAGTTTGAAATGTTCATAGTAAAGTTTCTCTCGACAGACAGCATGTCAAGAGCTGACAACCTTTCCTGGTGCATAGTATTTCTTAAAAATGTTTTGACACGTTTTAGTGTATAAAAACATCGTTCTGCTTCTGCCGTTTTCATAGGGATTGTTATAATAATATTTCAAAGTATTAGGCATTCTTCAAAAATTTCACTTAAATTGTTTTCATTTATAAATGAGAACAGAGTCAAAGCGTCAGTCATATTTCGAAATTCATCCCTGACATAAATGATACTTAGCTCTGTGCGTAGTATTTTTGCATCTAAAAATGGGTATGAATTTGTTGTGAGTTATAAATAGTTTTCAGGAAACAACTTACAATAATCAGAAAACTTTTCTGGCAAAAACAAATTTGCAGCAACAAGATTACCAGTAAAGCTGAGTCTGTCTTTTGCTTGACAGATGATGACGTCACAAACCTCTTTAGCCTCTCTATTACGAGTGTGGCTCTCATTTCGTCTCCGCTTTATTTTATTTTCATCAAGATCATCAGTTATATAATTTTAATTTCTTATTTTGGAAATTTCCTCTATGAAACAATCTATTTTGTTTATTTACAAACGCTGGTTCAGTTTCCCTTTTTGCAACTGGTTATACAATATATCTACTTGAGGCATTATTTTATGAAAAAAAGTTAGCCAAAATATAAAAACATCATCCTCTATTGTTCTCTTCAGACCAGACGCTTGTTCAATTGTAACTATGTTTAATGTCATCTCTCGTTTCTATTGTATCCATGCACTCGATAAGTTCTTCTCTGTATTCACAAACTGTGTTTACTGTTAGAGGATGAAAGTTCCATCTTGTAGGTGCTGATACTGGTAAACGTTTACCCACAACTTCATCTAAAATATCTGTTCTCTGAGGTGAATTAGAATTTTTTTTTTACAAAATCCTCCTAAACTGGCGAAAAATATACGGACATTACGATTAATTGAAGCTGCATTTGACATTATTAAATTTAGTTGATTGTATTCACAAACTGTGTTTACTGTTCGAGAATGAAAGTTCCATCTTGTAGGTGCTGATCGTGGTAAACGTTTACCCACAACTTCATCTAAAATCGCTGTTCTCTGAGGGGAATTAGAAAAAAAATTACAAAATCCTCCTAAACTGGCGAAAAATATACGGACATTACGATAAATTTAAGCTGCATTTGACATTATTAAATTTAGTTGATGTGCATGACAGTGAACATAAGATGCGTTAGAATAGCTCTGCTTTATTTTAGCCTGAACACCATATAGAGATCCACTCTTAACTGATGCACTATCATATGCTTGTGCTATTAACTTATGAGGCTCTTTCTCTACATGTTGATCTATTTCCTCTTTCAGACAATTTGACAAAGATGAAGCGTCATGAAATGGGGGAGTTGCATAGTTCCAAAATCTTTCCACTGGTTTCCCGTTTACTATATACAGGTAAATTATAACCATTTGAAAAGTATCTGTGATATCAGTTGTTTCATCAGCTATTACAGCCAAAACCTGGCATTATTAATTTCTTTTGAAATTTCTTCGTGACAAATATCCAGCATGCATTGAAGTATTTCATTCTGAATTGAACTAGAGGTGCCTTTAAAAACTGTAGACTTTTCTAAATGCCCTGGCGAAAAATATACGGACATTACGATTAATTGAAGCTGCATTTGACATTATTAAATTTAGTTGATGTGCATGACAGTGAACATAAGCTGCGATAGGATAGCTCTGCTTTATTTTAGCTTGAACACCATATAGAGATCCACTCATAACTGAATCACCATCTTATGCTTGTGCTATTAACTTATGAGGTTCTTTCTCTACATGTTGATCTATTTCCTCTTTGAGACAATTTGACAAAGATGCAGTGTCATGAAATGGGGGAGTTACATAGTTCCAAAATCTTTCCACTGGTTTTCCGTTTACTATATTCCGGTAAATTATAACCATTTGAAAAGTAGCTGAGATATCAGTTGTTTCGTCAGCTATAACAGCCAAAACCTGGCATTATTTAATTTCTTTTGAAATTTCTTCATGACAAATATCCAGCATGCATTGAAGTATTTCATTCTGAATTGAACTAGAGGTGCCTTTAAAAGCTGTATACTTTTCTAAATGCCCTTTCAAAGCATCATCCAACTCCGCACTGAAATTGACAAGTCCACAAATATTCCAGGATTAGAAGATGAATCAGTTTCGTCATGACCTCTAAGGGCCAGTTCGAAAGCGCCACAGAATCGTAATACAGTTTAGGATAATATTTAAAACATACCTGTTGTTAGTCATTTTTTTATTGTGAAGCTCGATAGCTCTTCTGTAGCCAGAATCTAACTGTGATCGTATATTGGTCTTGCCAAGTACAGCCAAATCTAAAGAATTGTTCTTGTGTAACAATGATAAATGTGCGTATAACCCGAACGGGTAGTAAGACGCGGTGCTAATAATGATAATAATAACAATGATATTTCATGCTTTTTAATTCGCTCACTTAAATGGTTCAAATCAGTCATACCTAAACTCGTCCAAGATAAGTCACAACAAAGAGTAAACACGGAAAGTAGAACAATGCATTTTTTACATTACAACCACATAGCCATGGATGCTTATTGTAAGTTTCTACGTTGAATTTTCTATTAAACTCTCGATTTTTAGTTTTTGTTAGTTTTTCTAGAACAATATTTGGTGTCGGTCTACCAAGTTTTTTAATTTCTGATTTTTCTACTTGAGTA
>CABEEJ010007766.1:0-10766 GCA_901482245.1 Timema douglasi | reverse complement strand
TTTTTTTTTGCAAAATGTTTTGCACAGAATTCATTTCGATATTAAAAAAAACACTAACTCGAACTCGTTCACAAATAACAACTATTAACATAAACCAAGTTTTTTTGATAATTAATGTTTTGCGCAAAATTCTTTTTGATATTTGAAATTAGCAGTAAATTATTATGAACTAATTAACTACTATTTAAATAATCATTGTACTTAATTAATTGTATACAGATTAAAAAAAGAAAAACCACACTTTAAAAAACATTATAATTGGTAGTAATGCTTTAGTTGATCAAAACAAATCTCCAAGTTCGCTATCAAGCTGCGCACCAGGCCATGTGTTAAAGGTCCACTTTAAAACTAACTTGCGAGGTCAACAACCTCTCTTCTTCTCGATGCGCATGCTCAGATTGTTGCAAGCCCCTGAAGTTTAGTAGAAGTACTAGGATAGCGCTAGCTGTAAGGAAAACAGGTGGAATAGTAAATAGAATGAAACACGCAAGAGCATGTATAATTTTAAGAAATATAATCTTTAAAAAATCGATTCATTATGAAATTTTAATTGTTATTATTTAAATAAAATAATGTTAAATACTATTTTGTGTGAAATTATAGGAGATGCACTTGCACCTGCGAATTTAAGGAGGAGTCACCAGTGTCCAGTACACGTCCATGGTTAATTAAGGGTGATTTTTATTTTAATATTAAATTGTGTTTGAAAATTGACTATGACTTTACTGTTTAGATATTTAATTATTTTGAAGTTTAAAAAATAGCGTTAAAATACACGCTTGTTTAAAATAAAGAGAGTAGGTACACCCACCTTAATGTGCACATAAAAAAGCATTATATATTATAAACTTGTATGTATGAATATGATTATTGAATAACATTACGTGTTATAAGCAACAACATAAATATGTATTATAATTAAATTTGTTTTCCTAACAAATCCATAACTTCACAGACATTTAAATAGTTACTTACAATCTATTGGCTCAAATTAAGCAATCCAAAAACTTTGTAACAAATCTAGTGGTCCAAGAAGCTTAATGATAAGAGTTAATGGAAGGCACCCGTCCGTAACTTGACAAGCACATCAAAATAGTATTGTAAAACGCAACAACAAGTTTAACCAATGGTTATATTTCACGAACGGTTAAGTTACGAGGACTTTAACGTGACATTGTAAGATTGGGCCTTACAGTTAGACAATTGTCACAATAGTATACACAGGCACCGATTCAAGAGCCCCACCACGTGATACTAGGTTGTGGTGGCCTGGAAACATCGAGAAAAAGTGAGTTAAAGAGTTTCCTAAAGGATGGAGCTTTTACAAATATTGTCTTTATATGTGATACTAGGGTGTCAACTTAGGGAAAGTTGTCCCTCACTTCCTCCGCTACTCTATTCATAGCGTGAGAGAATTGAATGATTTAATTGCTTTGGCTGCTTCAACAATGTATGGCACCGCGTCGGTTACGAAGATCAGAACATCGTCATGTCACACACCCTCTCGCCATAGCAAACCCATAGTTCTCTAGAAGATTTTACATATTGTTGAATGGTTTACGGACTACAAAACTTCAATAGTGAGCAAAAATAGCTCTCCTGGTTTGTCAATCTCCAAGCAGGGTTCCCACGACTACATTGGCAATGTAACCTCCCTCTATATTAATTGTTTCCTCAGTTAAGATGAAAATCTTCTTTCCATATTTTTTTTTCTTATTTATCTCATTACTTCATCGTAGCACTTTGGTGTATAGTTTTTCCTAAATTGGACTCGTCTGGAATAGAATGACCCGTATACTGTCCCAAGAAATTATTTAGTTTAACATTGCTCAGTTTTCACAGTGGACTGTTCGTAGAAACCAGAATGTCACACAAATCTTTATAACATTTGAGGATTTTTCTTGATTCGTGAATGCATTTTGTGCAAGTAATAGTTGATAAGTTTTCTTTTTATTGATATTATGGCTACAACGAACATATTGGTTGCGACAAGCATGCTGTTAAATGGTAAATATTTTATCTGATGCCACTTTCACTTATATATTTTAAAGAAAAAATTTGACAATCAGTAGAAAAAATACACCCTCTGAATTCAGTAACAATTTGCCTGAAATGACCCACTTTAGATTGTTTGAATTTAAGCATTCTAACTACGCACAAAATGAGTGCACAAGAATAAATATAACGCACACTTTATAAATGAAAACTATGCATTGAAAAATTTTTGACAACTAAAATCATGTGTTTTACTTAAAATTGGAATACAAATACCGGTTTTAAAAGAAATAGTTCTCCCCTCCCCCTGCGTCCTTTTCCAACTTAGGTGTAATGAATGTCTCACCAGGAATGTGGATTTTATAAGCACGTATATAAAGGGATACAAAGTTAATTTGGACTCATACATTTTCTTCTTCAATCAACAAGTGTGAGGTGAAATATCTGATGTCTGAATATTCATATTTTATCAAAGCGCCGATAGTTCAAATATATTAAATTTTTAGAGTCATTTTCAAACAATTTAAAAATTTCATTCTAAAAACTGCTTAAAAATGACCCAAAAATCCAAAATGGCTAAAAATGACCAAAAAATGACCAAAAAATGACCTAAGAAAATATATTTATATACAACCAGGGGATCAAGAACGTAGTTTATGTACAAATGGGCATTATCTCTGATGAACAAAAAAAAAAGATGGCATGTCATCAAAATCCGGGCCCTGCTTATAAGACACTCAGATAGTTGTGACTTAGATATTCTGGTCGCATAGCAGTGAAATTGCCAAGTGAATTTCCACTCTCAGTAACGTTCTTTAAGTTTCCCACGATTGTGACAAATTCGGAGATCAATGAGATCTGTTCGGGACGAACAAACTTAAGGAGAGGGTGGTGTACTAAGATTAGTGCTAGACTGTGTGGCCCGCTACACCTGCAAATTTTATTGTCTTCCCTCTTCTTTCACTCACTCCTCGTCTAACAGGTATCCAGGAGAAACTGCTACCAAGGGACTTATAGAGGGGCAGGGGGTACTTGCTTGGAAGCGAGGTTGCAAGTATAGAAGAGTCTGGGTTCACTTTCTTCAATCCAAGCTGTGTATTTTTGAAATTGAGATTTATAGATCTGACTGATACCCTATATATATACTTGGTCGGTGTTTGCCGGAGGGTTTTCAGTTCTTGGTTCTCGACCAATAAGTCCGATAGGGGGGCTAACGTGCCAAGTGTGTCAGTAGCTTGTCCAGTATGTGTAGTGATGGGCACTATCGAATGATGAAAACTATCGTTTCTAAGCTATCGAATGATCATTCGATAGTTTTCATTTGAATTAATACTAGTTATTAACTGATGATCAATTGAATGAAAACTATCGTCCATTTCGTTTTTGATCGAATGAATTGTCTATTCATTCTTATCTGCCGCTGTGTGTTTCTCATTCAGTCATATCAAAGCTAACCAATCAAAATAATAACAGCAGTTTATTTCTCATTTGCCTTCGTCATGAAATACAGGCTTTTTACCATCCATAAAAACAGATAAATTATGAGTAATGTCTGCTGTGGCAGCAGTAGAGGGTCTAGGGTGATATGAGACATTTGAAAAAGTGTAGAGAAGTTCGTTTAGGGTGGTTTATCTGGTTGGTTTTGTGATTTTTGAGTTCTTGACTTGAAAACTTGTTTGTGTTTAACTCATTTAATTAATCTACTAGACCCTTTTCTAATGGGGGTCACGGTGCTCAGGTGCAAGGAACCGGCCCGACGTACGGCGGCTGGGACGCGTTCTGGGCTAGCGCACGTTTCATATAAACGAGCACTAAACTGTTTTTTCCTCCTTCCGGTACTGACAGATCTCTAAAAATCCTGTCGGGTTGCCTCCACGGAGCGGCCCCAGGGCAATGGGACGGACGCTGGGGTCTGGCATAGCTCAGACCCCGATAAGGTCATCTGTGTGTGAGGAGAGGGGCTTTTCTACATGCACTAAGTGGTTGGTAGTGAGTACCCGTGTAGTGGGGATAGTTGGTCAGGGCACCTCCTTGAGGTCCCCACTGGACAAATCCAGACTGTCGGTCTCAAGAATGGTGCTGAGGGGGTGGCACCCAATAAGTGAGGCGATAAAGTTCTTGGGCTTATGAGAACGAAAGTTTGAGGAGACGACTGTTCGAAGGCTGAGCTCCTGACTTCCTCGTGATTGGGCGATCAATAGGAGGAGCCAACTCCTCCTTCCATCCGGTCCCAGTGGAGGTAGGTTTTTCTTCAAGTAGCCCTAGGTAGGCTGGCATGGAAGGGCTGATACTGGTTTTATCGGGTGCCCGAGTACCCGTAATGGCACTCTTGGACTTTGGTCCATGTCCGGCGAAAAGGTTCCTGTCCAGGTGGGTATCAGTGGTTGCACCATAAAGGGCCTCAGAGCCTAGGGATGGTGTAGCTGGGAAACCCTTCGGGGGGGTCTCTTCGTAGATTTAGTGGATATTAAAGACCCTACTTTAATTTACCCATTTTAAACTTATTATTTATTGTGGTTTCAGTAACAACAATCTTTTTGGTATGGATTAAAACATATTTTGTGGTATTTATTGATGTATATTATTAATATTGAACTCATTTTTCTAGTTATTTCAGATTTCTTAAGCTGTTTTAAATATACTGATATTTTTAGTTTTAACCGTTATATATTTAAATATAAAAACATAATGTTTAGTATTATTAGCGTAAGTATTTTAAAATTCCTTTTGATTAGATTTTTCAATCATGAATGGTTTAAAGAAAAGATTCATTATTTGGGGTTTTTTTAGAAGAAATCAAATGGTAAGGCATTGTGTCAAGTGTGCAAGCGAGAATACATAAGTACAGGTAGCACATAAAACATGCGTGTAGAAGAAACCAAATGGTAAAGCATTGTGTCAAGTGTGCAAGCGAGAGTACAAAATTACAGGTATCACATAAAACATGCGTGACCATTTAAAAAGGATACCCTACGCTTTTAGAGTCGTCCAAAATGCTGGAAGAAATTGAAGACGATCACGCTATGACTTCTATAGCAGCAGACGCAACCATTGAAATAACATCAGAAGGCCCTTCTTCATATCCATATTCACCTCAAATTCCAGCAAATCGTCAGAAACAGTGGATACTCCGGGGAGTCTTCCGTAGGAAACAGCTTCCAGAGGCGAAGTGCAAGATTTTGGAAGAAGGTCTAGTAAAACTTATCGCCAATGACCTTCAAAATTTTTAAATAGTGGAAAATGAAGGTTTTAAACAGTTCGTTAATCTTTTAGATAGTGTGTATAAATTGCCAAGCCCAAAGACACTCACAACAAACATCAACCAAGATTATTATGATACTACTATTATTGAGGTACAGAAGTTAATTAATGGAGTCCAGTTTATTTCCTTTTCAACAGATATGTGGACGTCGATAAACACACAAGGGCTTACCACAGTTACTGCTCATTATTTGTGCAATAATAAATTGTACTTGCATCCAGCCCAACTACTCTGACTGCCTCGGTCCATTCTCAACGACTAATTTAAAACGCTAACAGTCGGATAGGGAATGCAATATAAATAAATAACAATGTGTATTATAAGGATTAATGGTTGGCAGCATGATCCGAGTAAACTCTGAGCTAGTAAACTTACAATTTTTCTAAACTTCTCAGATATTATTTACCACTCATCCTATATTTATTCGCTAGATACAGTTTAACAGATGTTCTTAGTGGACAGGAATGTTTGATGAGCCAATAAGATATACAGAAAGACAAAACCCAATCATTGTTTTGGTATAGAAAATAAACAAATATTTTATAATGAAAAACAATTTCAAATTACAAAATAAGATGTTTTGGCAAGTAAGTTTATGTACATAAATGAACTACTAAGTGTAAATTACAATGACCTCAGACCCTATATGATCAAGAAAAACTGGCAGGGCGTTGTTTCATAACTAAATGTGTTCAAATAATATTACAAAAAATCAATTTTATTTAAGGACAAAATATAAGATCACGGCCCGTTTCACGCAACGTGAAACAACCTTAATTCCTAATACGTGCTAAAATTACGCGCCCAAAGGGGTTAAATAGGATATAAACCAGGTAGTTCAACCAGATCGAACCATCGGTGAATGAATAACAGAATTACTATGTGTAAAGGCAAACAGTTGAAGTTAATTAGTTGTCTCCTAATTAACAATAATAAACCCCAGAAAACAATTAAACATAATGTAGCCTTACAAGCAAGAAATATTGATTACCCTCAAAAATTATCCCCATTCGAAGCTGCTATTTCTTCAAGCCCACCATCCTAGAAACAAATAACTTGCATGTTAAATATCTAGAAAACACGCTCGAAATAGTGACGTAGGGCACACATAAAAATGACTTATATGTACTGCACGTTAATAACCTCATACAACGAGCAGTATACAATTACAATTGCCTAGATGGAATTTTGAAAAGATTAAAATTTCAAGTTAACTAAAATCGAAACGTGAATTTGCTTACATGACTAGATGTCCACCTTGTACAAGATTTGCCCTCCGAGACTGACGTATTAACGTTGAACAGGGTATTTTATCAACTTTCTAAGAGGTTTTATAGACTAGTTGACCAGAAGAAAGGCTATAATCACGTGGTCCCATGTCTGAGTTCGACCAATCAACGTTGTCTTGTCCCCTGAGAAGTTGCACTTACACCAACCTGTCCTAGAGAGCCCTTCATGGGAGGGGGAAGGAGGGGGGAAGGAGGATCAATGTTAATTCCCTCTCTTTTTTGCAATTTATGTGGGTTTTTTTTCTTTGAATTGATGCCAGGTGTTCTGCCGAGGCTTATTCAACGCTATGGTACTCGCGTTATCTTGGGAGGCGATGACTGTTTACACGTTGTATCGTTTCACATGGTACATACTCACCTGTGCTCTGCACCAAACAAATGGATCACAGTCACTCCGGAGAATAAATTGCTAATACTCTACTGGCCGTAATGAATGAATGGAATGTATGGGAGAAGATTGTGGCAATTTTTAGAGACAATGGAGCTAACATGGTAAATGCAATTCAAAGATTGGGAATTCCTCATTTGCGTTTCGTAGCTCATAATCTGAATTTAATTGTAAGTGATGCTTTGTTAGGAAATCTAAGGCCAAGTGAAATTCTGCATACGTGTAGAGGACTAGTGGGTCATTTCAAAAGCAATGCATTATCTTTAGATCAACTTCGAAGCATCCAAAATACTATGGAGCTTAGCCTAAACTCAAACCGTATATGGCAATAAGGTAGAACTCCACACCCATTATGTTAGAGAGGATCATGGAATTGAAAGAGCGACTATCCATCTCCCTAGTATCCTTACAATGAGCCCCCTCATTCCTCCCCCCTTCTTTGTACGTGGTATAGTGGGATATAGTTTAGGAGTGCGTGCCACTTTTAAAATGATTGTAAATAACGACTACAAATTTGTCTGGAGACACATATCCAACTGTAGCAAAGGTAGTTCCACTGGTTAGAGGTGCTCAGTTTTCACTACAAAAACAAATACCAAAAACTTAGTGTGGCTAAAGAACTACAAACCAGTCTAATTGAGGGAGTTTTGTGATGGTTAGCTGTTCTAGAGAGAAGGAAGTTAACAGCCATGGCAACAATGCTAGACGCTCGTTACAAAAAAAGCTTCATTTGGAGTTGAACCAATGCAGCCCAAACGCATACTTGGGTAAGTGATGATCTAGCTGCTTTGTGCCATCACATTGAAAGTGAAGGGACGGAGATAGTTGTGGCAACAAGAGGTCCAGAGTGCGAGGGAACAAACAACGAAAATACAGATATTTTGGTGTTGGATAGTTTTGACATGAAAGTGACTCAACTGAAGACAGCATCAACTCCAGTGAGCAGCAGTATCACAATGTTGCGACAGTACATGGAAATGCCATATTTTAACCGAGAAAGTGATCCATTGTAGTTCTGGTCTAGGCATAGATAATTGTTTTCGGAAATTATATTTTGGCCATGAAATATGTGTGCTTACCTGCGACTTCATTGCCTTCGGAACGTGTTTTATCAAAGGCAGAGAAAATGTTGACATAGCGAAGGAATAGACATCATCCTAAAAATTTGTATTCTATAATATTTTAAAATAAAAATACTATTGAAATAAAAAAGTATTTTTTTATATCGCAATTTTAAGCGATATCCTAAATAACAATTCACTATCGTTGTATGCATTTATATATTAGTTGAAATTGATAATATCTGTTAGAGCTATATTATTATGGTGATCATATTTTTCAACTAGGGAATATTTCTAAATGCTGTTTTTATTTTGGAATACATATTTAGTCAACGTTTTAAAAACATGTAAGAAAACAATATGTGAGAGAACTAATATGAAAATTTTTCCCAATATTGAGTAACTTATTTGGATACATATTAGCCTATAACTTCAAATTAGTGATTATTGTTATTATTTTAATGGCCCTGTCTCAGTAATACTACTTTGAAGATAAACTTAACAGAGATATAGATTTAAATTAGAGCATAATTCAACTATGAACACTACAAAAGGGGCCATTTGCACCAAAGAAAAACTTACAACATAAAATAGTGTAAAAGACAAATTTTCTACCAGAATAAGAGAAAAGACCTACAATCGCCAGGAATAAAATAGGTAAGCTATGAATATTTTTTTTATTTATAATTAATTCTCAATGAATAGCATATTTGACGTCTATAAATATTTATTATTTTTATGGTAAATGAGAGTTAAAACATTAGTATATTAAGGTGGCTGAATTAGTGTTTTATTGTTATTTATGGCGTTTCACGTGCTCTTTCTTAACCGTTTGATTATATATTCTAGAACAGACACAGCATCCAGCCCCAAGCCGCTAATTCATCACTGTGAGAGGGGAAACTCACATTTCACCAATAATATATTTAACAACCATGCCGGGAATCAAACCCGGGATTCTTAGATTATTAGGCAGACTCGTTACCGACTGAGCTAGGGCGTTGGATAATTCGTGTGTGAATCGTGGACCTAGTTAAATAACCTTAGGGAAAAGACAATTATTATAAATTAAATTAATAACAAATAAATACAAATAGGTTTTAATAATAGTCTAAACACTATGGTCAGGAAAATGTGAAATAAACGACAATGTGAATGTAAAACTGTAGGCATACTTTAACACACATTTCGTGTGGATAAACGATAGATGAGAACGAAACCATAAGGTTGACTATAATAATAGTTTAGCAATGTAAAAGGAGGAATGATTTCCATTAGTGTACCTTATAGACACGAATATTTCTTATCTCTGTAACAAGTAAAACATTCTAAACCATAATGTTGACTATAATAATAGTTTAGCAATGTAAACGAGGATTGATTTCCAATAGTGGACCTTATAGACACGAATATTTCTTATCTCTGTAACAAGTAAAACATTCGAAACCATAATGTTGACTATAATAATAGTTTAGCGATGTAAACGAGGATTGATTTCCAATAGTGGACCTTATAGAAACGAATATTTCTTATCGCTGTAACAAGTAAAACATTCGAAACCATAATGTTGACTATAATAATAGTTTAGCAATATAAAACGAGGATTGATTTCCAATAGTGGACCTTATAGAAACGAATATTTCTTATCTCTGTAACAAGTAAAACATTCGAAACCATAATGTTGACTATCGATCAGAAAGATAACCCGTTGAAGTGATTCCCAATAGTGGACCTTATAGAAACAAATATTTCTCATCTCTGTAACAAAGAAAACATTCGAAACATTAATGTTGACTATCAATCAGCAGCAACGTGAATGAATTTGAATACTTTTCATTCAAATGATTTTTAAACTATCAAATGATTCCATAGTTTAATACTATTGAACTATTCGATGGATTTAATTCGATAGTGCCCATCACTAAGTATGTGGGCAGCGTGATCAGTGTAGGGGTCGGCGTACCCGGGAGAGGGTAAGTGAATCCAGCGTTGGCCTAGCTCGGGTCAGCACAGTGTGTCTTGCGCGCGGACAATCGGCGACTTATTAGGACAACACGAGTGAAGTAGACTTTGTTGTGATAAGGTAAAGCCTTATAGATTGTATTTTGTTCAGAGAGAGAGAGAACCCTGCATATTTTATTCTATTCAGAGGGAGAGAGGCTAGTATATTATATTATGTTCAGAGAGAGACATGAAGTTATTATTCTATTCAGAGGGAAAGAGGTCTGTTTATTTTACTTTGCTCATAGAGAGAGAGTCTTGCGAATGTCCGTCCCTATGGTAAAAGGAAGAGAAAGCCTTTTAGATGTTTCAGGTAGTTGGCTTATTAAGTGTGCTGTAAATGTAGGATATTGAGAAAAATATTTGGTTTTACTTTTGTCGTAGTGTCCTGTCCTCATCTTTTTACGAAATAAATTGCCAACATTACGACGATGACTTTTATATATCAAAAACCATATATTGATTATGTGAATGATACATATTCTATTTAGATGTTTGTAACGCTCATACAATATTTCAGCCTACTATGAAAAAAATTATAACCAATAGTTAAAAATTTATTAGGATAAATATATAAAATTTGAACTCCAACAATAAATAATTAATTCAACAATATAATTAAAACGAGCTCTGAAACATAAATCTACTATCACCAGTTATTTTTTAAAGTAAATACTTATGTTTTTTTCCCCTGTGTCAAAGAATAGTAATTTTTCTACTGTGATTTTCACCTAATTCGACAATTATATAAAGATATGTTTGAAAAAAAA